>CAEMYA010000013.1:5733912-5768734 GCA_903131615.1 Diplodus sargus
AAAAAGAAGAATCACTGGAGGTAAGTGAAACTTCTCAGACTTCTAATTGGGCTTAAACTGCTTGTCTGCTGTGGATTTGACAGTGATAATTGTCTTGGTAATTTGAATGTTTTTGCCTCTTTTACCTGCAATTTGAATATTCTCAACTTTTAATTCACTGCATTAAAACTTTATTTTTATCCACACTTAACTCTTCCTCAATCTAAAAAAATTCTCTGTTTAGCTTGTAGAAGTATGACATGAATAGCATACTACTGCTCTATGACAAAAACTCAAACTTCTGTCAAACTACTCTAAAAGAGGAAGAAGACACCTTTCTTTTTCTGATATAATGCATTTGTTTGACTATATTTAATGAAGCTTTCCCACTGGTGATGATAAACTGATTCTCTCGTTAAATCATTTATGAACTGATCATTTCTGTCGTGTAATTTATGGCAGATATTAAGTGGATTCATCCCACCTGTATCACACATGCTGCAGTCTATCCCTCTTTTAGATCAATCTGAATAATTCTGGAGCGATGAGAGCAAAATTAAAATTGTAAAGTTGACATTTACATATATAACGTACAAAAAAATAACACTCTTTTGCAATGGCCAATACTCGTATCCTAAGATGTTCCTGCCTTTGCTCGATGACTCTCTGCTGAAGGTGTCACCTCTGAACAGCATGTGTAATGCCCGATTTTTGTAGCAACGTTTATATGAGAGTGGAGGTGCGCGTTAAACTAATTTCGGTGACTATTTATCCATTTATATTCAGCGAGAGAGCAAGAGAAATCCTCTGCAAGAGCTACATATCTTTGTCTCAGTCTATCTTTCTTCTTCTCAGTCACATGGGACAATATATGGGGCAATACTCCCCAAAGTATTGGGAGTTTCAAACAAAGTCTCAAACCCACTGCCTCTTTCCTATTCACACCATCTCTCTTTGTAAGTGTCTTTCTAGCTTTCTCTACATAGTACGCGCACACCTGCAAGCACACGCACGCGTAATCATACTGTAGATACAGAAATACAAACTTGTGCATTCGTTTCACCTCCCCATACAAACAGATCATTCACACTCCTGCACGTGGACATACTGTAATATATTCACACAAATGCACACAGTTTTGTTCCTTTTATTTTTAAGAATGTTTAAATGATGAGGAGTTTATGGGGAGAGACAAAAACGACACGCTTTTTGTGTGAAATTCAAAGCAGTGTGGTGCTCTGTCCTCCCGCCACAGAGTAATCTATGGATCAGTTTTTCCCCCCTCGCCGAAATGATTTCATGAATTGCGTTGTGTGTGAGGAAAGATTCACAAGAAGACAGACAAAACAAGAGAGAGAGGGAGAGAGAGAGAGAGAGAGATCTCAGGGGTTAATGGCAATCCTCCTGTCCTAGGGATTGATCCAAGTATTGGATCGCACATAAAGCTGCAGTTACTGGATATTACCCTGCCGCTATCGGCCTGCAGTGATGGCCTGGATAAGAAGTGCTTACCAAAGAGGATGCTCCTCCAGGGCAGATACAGTTTCCCAGCCCTCTGGGAACAACAACCGCATGCCTGCTGCTTGCTCAGGAACTTTCTACCTCATCGAGTAAATCCAGGGGCCTTATCAAGTTACTGGCCTACTGAACTGCTCAAAAAATGTTTAGACAGCCTCAGATTTTGAGCTGCAAAGAGGCAGGGCAGTCATTAAATGGCACCTGCTCTTCACAGATAAGAGTGTTGATTGTTTGGTTGGTTTGCCTTGTGTTTTATGTCGGATGGAGTGGGGTTATCGCAGATTCGGTTCTGAGCAGAATGCACTTGGGATAGATTGTAAAGTTGCTGAGTTACTCTTAACAGAATCATAAAGTTAACTTTTTGCTTCTTGCAGACTTTACAGCAATTGTCTTGTAATGGCTTAAACTCTTTAAATGCTTCAGAAAGCTGTCCTCAAATCAGTCCTTCCATTATTCCCTCCATGTGGTTGTACTTCAGATTTGAATGGAGGTTAGCTGATTCCAGATCTGTGCCAAGATGGCTAGCTCTACCCATGAGCATCTGCTGTATGTCTCTCTGTGGTATTACCCATGAAGCACCTGGCTCGTGCCACACGCCAGCAACCAGAGCCCAGATGGCAGCTAAACAGGCTAATTATTTCAACACAAAACTCTGATGTCCCACACCAGCACTGTGGGGCCACTTTGGCATTCTGCATTGCTCTCTCTAGCTCTGCCGAAAGAGGATGTCTGCCACGGAGCTATAAAGATGTCAAGTGGGTAATCATGGTCACAGCCTGGCCCCGGTACAGTGCTCAGCGTCCAGATGTAAAGATGCTTATATGTGGTGTCCTTTAGAGAAACAAAGGCATTTGGAACTGTTGGGCGGTTCATTGTCTTTCCCCTTGGTGCTCATTGATGCAGATGCGTACTCATTACATTCCAGAGTTGACTATAATATTAGTTTTCAAATGCATTTTGGATCCTCTCATGAATAGACACACCACAAAAATGCTGATTCAGATTGTAGACAAGATTTCATGGTGAGTAATAATGGCTCTCCCAGGCTGTTATCACTACTAATGAACCAAGTAGAGCAACTTGGTCAGTGGTCCAACGCTTCGACTATGACGCTGTAGGTACTCCTGCAGAGGGGTAGGGGTGATTGGGTGGATCAGTCACATGAGTTTCACCCAGAGGCCCTAAGTTTGAATCCCAGTGTAATCAAAAGTCAAAGATGACTTTGTTTTCTTTTATGTAACCTGACTTAAAGCGGCGCTGTGTAACAATTTGTCCAACTTACATGAATTAATGTCACTTTTTTATGTGTAGGGACTGGACCATTTGCTTAAGTTGGTTAATGCTGCTGGGCTGTGGATTTCTTTGTGAAGGACTTGGGTCAGATTTTCCGCAACTTTATGCACATTCTGGAGTGCCTCGTATCAGTGCCTCTTTCTGTTCAATTTCAGTTTAGAAATGAAGTCCACTGACATAAACCAACTTACTGTCATTTTTACCCAAACCATGATGAACCAAACCAAGTCGTATTGTTGCTCAAAACTAACCAAACTGTCACCATTTCAATGTTAATTGTCCAAAACTCTTAATATTCAAATGATTTTCAGCAGGCTTAATTTTAAGATCCCTAAAGGGCATATGTTGTATTGCTAACTCATTGGGAGAGCCTTGTTTGTGAAAAATACTAGAGGTGTACCTACAGTGTTATAGTTTGTAACTTAGGACCACTGATTAAATCAGCCATAAGTGAGGAGTTGGGAATGTTTGTTTTTTCCTACAACATGAATAAATCATCTGTTCGTACTTGACAAAAAAAAACGAGATTCAGTTTTTATCCAAAATGTGAGAAGTTCCTGCACTTACAGGTAGTTTTGTGATGATCCTTTGGAATGTTGTTGGACACTGACTGGCTGTAGGTGTGAAGTATTTGACTTCTCTTGTGGAATGGCGCTTGGTCATTCATGGTCAGTCTTTCTGTCCCCTGGTGGCCATACAGCAGTATTATGATGTCTCCGGATGACACACCAAACCAGGATCAAACTCGTGCCTCCTCTTTAACACTGCTGTTGTTCTGATCCAGAACACAGTGTGTCCTTGTTTGAATTACAGCATCACTCTCTGCTCATATAGTGAATATTGTCCGTGTCCGTCAAACAGGCTCAACATTGTTGGATCAGTCTTTAAAAATGTCTCCCGGCAGTTGTGAGGTCTTAACCACTCCAGCAACAGTGCACTGCAGGCTTTAACCAAACGATCCCTGGTGGTCCGGCAACTGAACAGTATCAACATCTTTATCTGACATCACAGGTTGCAGTTTCTCTGTGCATCTTCTCTGAGGTTGATGAAGTGTTGCCATTAGGGCCCGTCTCCTGCGTCCAGAGCCGCATCAGAGGAAGAATTTGCTGCGTTTGATAAAGCGTGGCACTTAGAACAAGGTGCAGGCCCAAAAGCGATAACCTACTGACTCCAGTGTAAAAGACCTCACCAATGGGAGGTCGGCCTACATCTTGATCTATTGCCTCTTGTCAAAGAAGAGTATTGCTGGCTGTAGCTTGTGTATTTTATTCTTCTTGGCACCGTGTTAAGAATATACCTCCATGATTGACAGGGAAATACGTAGAAAATCAGGAGAAAGTTTAAAAGGTTGAGGAGCTTCATTCAACGATGACTCTCTAGAAAGTCAAAGCAAGTCAAAAGTAAGCGCTAATACAGACAAAACAGTCTAGTTGTTTGAACCTAAGTTAACTGAAATGTATTATTGTCTGTCTGTAGACTCAATCTCAGAGACAAATTAGTTGAAATAAAGCAATAAAGACTCTAATTTGTCCCTGTACAGTTCTACCTCATCCTCTCAGCCTCCTCCTCCTCTTCCCCTCTCCCTAAAGTGTGTCCCATCTGCTTTGGGGACCTCTCCTCAGCATGCATGAGCAGGATAAACACACCATTTCCCTGTCAATACTTTGCTATTAGCCTCTGCAGATCCATATATCACTGAGCTGTAGGCTATGAGCCGGTGTAGGGTGTTCTTCTTATCTGAATGGCCGGGGCCGAGGTTCTCCTCTCTGCCCTGCTCTTTGATTTATTCAACCAGTAGGTTAATGAGAGACGGAGCCTGCCTCTTTACTCTTACCCTGAGGGGCTGAAAACGTGGGCATGTGAATGGGGTGGAGTGGAATGAGAAGGGGGCTACAGGATGTGTCCTAAATAGGCAAAAAGAAAACGACTCCAGTTTTAGCAAGAGTTATCAGCGGTGAATGTTTGTATACTGCACATAAACTAAAAAGCTTGTTTGAGGAATTACTGTTTTGGTAAAATAACTTAATTATTTAAAGGAATACTTCCTCATTTTGGAAAAACGCTCATTCCCTTGGCAAGTATTGGACAAGAAGGTCACTACAACTCATGTCTGTCAGATTAATTTAAAGCCAAGGCCAGAAGATGGTTAGCTTATCTTATAGTAAAGACTGGAAACAGGAGGACACAGCTGGCCTGGCTCCACCCAAAGGTAATAAAATCCACCCCACCTGAATCATATTCTTTAAAAAGTACATACAATTATTATTGTTTGTAAAAATGGCAGGCTATGAGCTAGGAGCAGTGCTAAGCTAACTGTCTGCTGACCACAGCTTCATATTAGACTGGCAAACATATTAGTGGTATCAATGTTCTCGTCTGCCTCTTGGCAAGAAAGCAAATGAATGTTGAACTACCACAGGGACTCACAGGATAGACTCTGCTTAAAACTCATTTTGTTTGGCAATCAAACAAACAACTGACTTTTTATTTTACTTGTGGGAAGCCAGTGAGGCATCATCTCCTTCTAGCTGTGTTAATGACTCCTATAAGTTGGTTAGGTCAATCTTCAGTGGAATAGATGAGGACTGAGGTGAAGATAAACCTCCTGCTAAATGTTCTGGCAGGTAAAAGTGAGAGGCCGGTGACACCTTGTCCACCACAACGTCCTCAGCAACATGCGGATGGCTCCCAAAGCGGCACAAAAACTATGACAATTGGGGAGAACGAGCGTCATGCAAAGCAGACTGGACTGGGCCTTCATCATTGCAGGGCTAAGGCTGTGAAATAATCACAGTTTGGCCGGGCGACAGAACTACTATGTTAGGTTTCGGGAAAGGTCATGGTGCGGGTTTTAATAATTAATCTATACTACTCAAGTTACGTTACATGTGACATATTTTAAGTCTGTGAATCAGAAGAAGTGACTTTTGGTTTCACACAGGACGCAAACAGTGATCTCCTGACTGAAAACCTCCACAGGTCAACAGACACTTCAAATGAAGGAAACAATGTGATAAGCCAAACTATTTAGGCTGGTTTTAACAGCATTTATTGAGCCTGGCAGGATGATCATTTGCAGTGTAATGACAGGCCTGCTGTACTGAGATAAAAAGGTGTCTTTATGCTGATGATCTGCTCGCCGCGACGGCTTTGCTCCTTTGCTGTATGTTGTCTCCCTTTAAATTCATGAACAAAAATTGCAACATGACTGTAGTAAATGATGATAAAAGGCAGTCCTAAAAAGAGACGCGTGGCTTTTGAACACATCCCTAGATCAGCGAGTTACACTGCCTGTTACATCAGTGAGTTTATGACCTGCAGATATTTGGCCTCAATCCAAGAAGAAACTGTCTAATGAGCAAGCTGTGTCAGTGTCTCTAGCAGCTCCCTCTCAGCAGTCTGCCTGTACAGTTTGCAATGTGTGCGCGTGTGTGTGTTTGAAAGCAACAGAAATCCTCTATGTTGAAGGCATTTAGCTGTGGGATGGAGAGGGAGCTCAGGAACTCACGCACAAGCACAACAGGGGAAGACAAACCACTGCCAGATAAATGTCCTACTTAACTATTACACTGTAGTGTAGCCGCTTTAAGAAGTCAGACCCCTCCCCCACTTTCTTTTTATGTGCACACGCATGCACACGCACACAGACACACACACACACACACACACACACACACCTTCCATGAAAATATCTAGCATATGGTTGGATGCTTCTAGCTTGTATCCCAAGGCCAGTCTCCCAGCTGGTTCCCTGAGAGAACAGCGAGAAGGGAGAGAGACACAGAAGAGCAGATACAGGGAGAGCAAAAAGAAAAGATGCATGAGAGAGAGGGAGAGAGAGAGAGAGCGAGAGAGGAGGAAAATAACAAGGGAAAGAACAAGAGATCGACAGTGAGGTAAAGAAGAAGAGATGAGGGAGGTGGTCATGAGCCTCACGTCCCTCCTCGGCCTATGGCAGATGTATTGTAGGTTCGGACTGTTAAGTACCTGATAATTAGTTTGCCTGTGAGGCATCAGTCATTATGGTTCTGTAGCGACTAACAAGGCCCTGTTGGGGATGACAGCTTTTCTCTGTGATTTACACAGGCTCTTACAGTGATGTTGCTACACCCCCCAGATCGCTTTTTTTTTTATTTTTTTTTTTTAAAGGCAACAGAACATTACTGCAGAAATGAGAACGACTCTAACTGAGGGCCACCGGCAGCTTTTTTACCCCAAAATGTGAACCACAAGCCCTGAGGGTTCGCTATTGAACTTGGAAATAGCAAGTTAACCAAAAAATAAAATGTGCAACTCAGTTGCCAGAATAAATTCGGGCAGTGACTGTTTCTGCAAACCAGGGATTTGTTGACACTTTTTGTTTCTTCTTTGCTCAATGTTATATTTTCAATTTTGCGATGTGGCAACTGGATGGGAGGATACAAGATTTTATCATGGATTTGAAAAGAAAACACTCAGGAGATGTTGATCATTATGAATTTTCCTTAACAGGAAAATCGTGAATTTTCTTACATGAGTGACTTTAAAAAGCTGTCCTCACTGTAAAATCTGACAAAGTGACTGCTTAAAAAATTAAAGGAAACATTTCCTCAAAATTACCAGGACTGATGATTTTAAGTTGATAACACTTTTCAGCTCACATGGCTTAAATTACTTTGCTTGGTAATTCTGAGGTGATCATCTGACCTCCTTTTTAAAAGCAAACTCACCTTTCAAATTTACAGTTTCACTTGAAAACATGTACTCGTACAATTTCCTGTCATATTTTTTAATTGCCACAAGGGGGAGTCCCCCTGAACGCTACAAATTTATTAAGTTTTCTATCCGTGGTTTGCCGAAACATACAATACCAATATTTTATTTTAGCAACTGGGCTAAAATGTGGGACATGAATGAGGCTTAAAGAAAATTTGTCACAAATGGACGTCGTAGCTGGAATTTTCCCACTCCATCGTACACGTTTTTAAGAACTGGATGTACTGTATGATGTCCAGTCACCAGCTGGCATTGTTCTTTTTTCAACAGGTCACATGAATATATTCTCTCTGCCTGTGTATTGATTGGTCCAGGTACTCGTGGATGTTGTCTTTCTCTCAAGGATATCTCAGGCACAGCCGGTACAGACACTGTTAAGTACTTACCTTGAGTCTCTCCTTTCAGTGGTACACAGGAGACCATGAGAAAGCTCACCAAATAATGATGTCATTACCATACATATCACGCATTTTAAAAAGTATAATCATATTGTATAAAAGCAGTGTGACACAGATGGGGGAAATCGTTGTTATGTTCAATTGTTGCCTTCGGTGTACAACAGGATATCTTTTAATTTCTCAAACCTGTTCAACATCAAAAGACCTGAGACAATTGAAGGAGAGAATTCCATTATCATAAGAGAAAATATTGATCTTTAGATCCAGTAAACATAATTACAAACCCTCATCTCACCGCTGACACTGTCTCTTATAATTATGATTATGTTCTTCTGCAGGTAGCATCCGCTTGATTGCATATTTTTTTTTAGAGCTTTGTAGTTCTTTACCAACGTGAAGACTCCTAAAGAATACGAATAGGAAAGATTTTTTTTCTGATAAAACTAGACCTTACATTAATCTGCCTCTGCAAAGAAAGGTGTCCCATCACACATTATCGTAGGACAAACAACACAATCAAAATACTCAAGAGAAGCCTCATTATTTTCTTACAACGTCTGAGAATTAATTCAGATTCTAATTTGACACAGCTGGGAGCTGAAAGAAGCAATTTTGCATACTACTGCTGCTGCTAATAATCCAACAGCCCTGAAGACATCTTCATTACTGTGATTGCTGCTCCGCATTGTCTTTTAACAGTCAATAACTCACGAGCGACCTCGCGTTCTGTCTTGAAAGGGTTAACGTGACTCTCACGTGCCGCCACCTCGACATCCATCATGTTTCCCTGTAACCAGATCATAGCTTCAATCACAGAGAAGATTAGATAGTAGTCTATTAATCTCCCATATTAAGCAGATCCATTTGTGAAAGCAAACGGCCCAGAGAGGCCATCCTTTCACTTGTTGTCTCTAAATCTGATTAGCAAGCATAACGACATGTTGCTGAGGGTCACAGGAGATATAGATCCTGGTCCTGCCTGCCTCTCCACTCTCAGTCTGGCTGGGGTGTTGCAAGAATGAACAATTTTATGTTCAAGGACTCATGGGAATATCTGTTGTAGTCACCTAGTTTATTGAGCGTGCGAGATAATGGGGAAGGTGGGTTCATTTCGAGGGTTTCCTTTCACAGTGTGTGTTTTTGTGACATTTTAGCAGATCCTTTTCACTTTCAACATTTTGCTCACCTAACAACTCTGGGGGGAAAAAAAACAATGCATTTCATAAATCTAGTGTAAATACATCTGGCGTCTGCCCGGGCCTCAGTTACTTCGAAGAGGAGAGGACATATTGCATTAATAAACAAACAGGACATTTGCAGCATTGTCTGGGCAGCCTGGCTTTCCAGATGGAGGTCTAAATAAAAGAGAAGAAGTCCACTCTGTGAATCTGTGCTGTGATGATGTCCGTCATCTCATACAAAGCTGTGGAAGCAGCTGTGGAAGATGTATTCTTATCCTTTATGTCAGAAAAATGAGCAATGTCACAGTGTAAAAAAACTCCATTGCAACCCAAATTTTACTTATTGTAGCAGCAAAGTGTAATTAAACTGTCAACAGCAAAGTTACTTACTGTACTGATTTTTACTGTACTGATAATGTACAGTGTTTGATAGAAACACAAACGTGTGTAGAATGGGGCTTGAGTACCGTCTTTCGATCTGAGATTAAAACTTTTTTTTTTTTCAATTAAGATTATTTTCTCATGTTTTGTTATATTATTAGACTGTTATAAATGTAACCACATCTTTATTTTATAGTATTATGGACAAAATATGAGGGAAGAATCTTCTCACAATCCAAAAAATGTTGGTTCAGTGAAATAATCTAAATCAAAACTAAACATTGTGTCCGTAGATCAACACCTTGTTCCTCTAATGTTGGGGATTTCCTTGTGTGCTTTAAGGTAAGTTAAGGCAAATGCTAATATGTGTGTCAGCTAACATTTGGGTAAAACTTTACATAACCATCTCTGATGAGTGTTAAATCTATGGTTAATTTAACTTTAGTTTATCTGGCTTTTTACAATTAAATGCTTTACAAAAAAAGCATAAATTAATAGTTTCTTGTAACTGAGCAACTGATGTTTATAATACTGTAATGCAAATAGTTCATTAACTACAATGTAACCGTTCATTAATGATACTTATTATAAAGTGTCAACGAGATTTGTGAAAACATCTAAAAATACAGTGAATTCACTGAAAAAAATCATAGGCATGAAGCTAAACACCTACTAATTAGGGATATTGATTTCATAATCGTGCTGTCATTAAGTGTTTATGCAGAGACAGCAGGGTCATTGTTACCCAGATTGCTGTATGTTTGGTCTGTGACCCCCTCAGAGGTCATGATGTCAGTGCTGAGGATGAGGATGAACATTATGCAGATGATGTCATTGATCTTTATTTAGCCCTCTTACCTCAACACACACTGGAAGAGAGCTAACAGTACTGTTCTGCCAGATATCTGGTTTCTCTCCCTGACTTGACTGGGACAAGGAGGTGAAGCAGGAGAAGGAGGGGAAGGAGGAGGAGAAGGAGGAATATCCGGTTACAGCGGGGAGCAGTGAGCGTGGGGACAGATCTGTTTACTTGGGGAAGTTAATTGATTGGGAGGAAAGGTGGTGAAGGGGAGAAAGGAAGAAAAGTGGTGGAAGGGGCAAGGAGAGGAGGGTCGGGAAGGTATTGATCATGTGACTGCTACTGCCATAACCTCCGATATGCTTCTGTGCCTTTATTGCACCGTAATGCGATTTAGGATTGTTTCTTGTAAAAACAGCAGAGAAAAACAACACGTGCTCAATGAGAGGGCAGGACGAGGCGATGAATCGTTGAGATTTGGTTCACTCATTAGGATCAGTTTGTACCTTTTTCATTAACTCTTTGGCCTTGACAAAGGTTATGTCACAGAACATATTCCTCTGTACCAAGTGGGACTGTCAATAATATTTATACTTAAATGCATCAATACTTTTGAACACATTTTCCTGTATTTTTTATATTATTAACATAACGTAACACATAACATTAACATAAAACACATCATTGTAATGGGACTTTCTCTACTCCTTCTCTACTATTGTTAAATACTCTTGTTATCTGTTTAAATGTTCACACTTTATAATGAGGGTACAAATCCTATACTTAACGTTAAGTCAGGAATTGTGGTAAAGTGGTAATGTAATGCACCGTAATGTGTGACTCATTATGATTTAATGCCTGTGTATATGCATGACGTATCGTGAATTCCTGTGGCTCTTCATTAACAAATCATTTGTTACTGTGACTTTGTGTGATAAGTGACGAGTTTACACGTAATAGTAGTGGTGCCATGATGCAGAAATTTCTTTCTAATACCTTTTAAAAATATAAATTCAATACCAAGTGGGCTGAATTTGGCACGGAAATTAAGGCAGGAAACTTTAGATTTTTATTAAAGGATATATATAACAAGGCTATAACATGACATGGGCTATAGCTTTTCCTGGCCAGCAGCAGTACAGAGAACTAAAAGAAGATGGTAACATGGCAAATATCACACTTTTTCTCTTTAGATCAGGCTTTAAAAAATGATGTGCGTGTATCAATTCTGCACAAAATGGGCATTGAAACTAAATTTTAAAAAAAACTTTGATGCAACTGACGTCCAGCTAGCTTGATGCATATCAATTAATGTATGAAGTAGATGTGAATTAACACACGCTCTTTTACGTGTGAACTAATCACATAAAGTCCTGGTAGCTTCATCACACATTCATAATACATCCTGCATTAAATCCTCATGAGTCATACATTAGTCAAGCATTTCTGAGGCATATGATGCGTACCCTTATCATTAAGTGTTACCAAAAATGTAATACATTTATATATCTTTTAAACTGGTCCTGATGAGTTATTTATGATAGTCTAAGTGGGTGTGAGCATCTTGGTTATGTTAGTGGAGTTAGCGATAATAGTGCCATTTTTTTTATTTTTTTAATATTTTATTGTCTTACATAGAACATTGTCGTTGCTTTGGATAGTTGTACTATCATTACCATTGTTATTACATTACCACCGACTTGTTGTAATAGTGCTGATGCTACAAACAAAGCATACAAGAATAAGCACAGTCATGCGCATTGTGTCGACCAGGGGAGATAGAGAATGAGATGGAGAGCAGCCGAGTGCAGTCTGCGCGGCGTCCACTTTGTATTGGAGAGACCACATTAATAATTTAGCGGCAGGGCTGCTAGCTGTTATTACAGAAAAACAGTGGACTGCATCTGGACGCTTTCCTCGCGTTTGTATGTCAATACACACCTTGCCCTCGTGAGCTCACCGAACCACTGTGGAGCTCACATCTTAAAACAAGGGCGCGCTGTATAGGTCAGATTCGCAGGCAAGCTCGTTCTCTGTGCGCAAACGTCCAGGTAACGGGTTAATCAGATGAGATGCCTGCTTGTCCCACCATTGTAGGCAAATGCGTTGCTCTTTTAAATGGTGATTGTGTGTGTGTGAGAGAGAGAAAGTAATACAGGCAGACAGGTATAGAAGAGGAGCGACATGCCCGCTAGAAAGAACAGGGAGCTCTGGAGGTGAGGGGGAAGTGGCTGCTCAGATTTGTTTGCCGTGTCATTTTTAGTTCTCCTCTCCTCCGCGTCGGCCCTTCCTGCCCAGATGGACATTTCTCTGTTATTCACTCCGAGGTTATGGTTTTAGATTGAGGGCAAAGCCCGGAGACTGCTGTTTGTTTTGAAGGAATCCATTGTCAATACAGACGCAGGATTGTTTGCAGAGTTAATAGTAGTTTGATGATGTCATTCTCAGTGACCTGAAGAGGAATTGACCCCTGTTGCGTGAGCATTTCTAAAATGCCACCTGCACAATTACGGTTGGAGTGTCCCTGGGCCGGTGTGTGGAAGGGTTTGTTTTATCTGAGACGGTCGCGGTCTCAACGCACACGCACCGACTCGCACGTGAACACCCACACACGCAGGCTGTGTACTGCTACAGTTTAATTTGCTGACCCATACCTCTACATCTCCTGAAAACATGTTCGTCGAATGTCAGTCGAAATCAGGCTCCCCGTAGTGCTGATGAAATAATTTATTCATCATGAGGGACTTTCACTATGAACCTGTATGTTTTGGTGCTTTTGATGGCTTCATTTCTTTTTTGATATGAATGACAAAAATAAAAGCTTACATTCGCTTTTCGCATTTACACATGCAGACACAGAAAAACAGATACTGGAGATATGATCATGGGGGTATCCATGACAGGCTAAGATTGCTTTACTCGTGCTCATGTGTCTTTGATGCAGATCACGCTGACTGATCAAGCGTTCGGATGGTAAGAACACTGCTTCCCTTGTATTAGTATTAGTTTAATCCTTAATATTGCTGTTGATTTTTACAAAGAGGAAAAATAAGATGGAAAAATAATAAAGAGGGTAAAAAGAGAAGGGCAAAAAGAGGAAATCCTCCAGGGAGATGTATAATTCATGCTCACGACATAACAGAACATACCAGACATTCTCTGTGTTAGCGTGTGTGTGTGTGTGTGTGTGTGTTTTGGATGATCACTGTGCATTTGCTGAATCCCTCTCTCCGTGTCTTTAGGGTCCAGGTAGCCAACAGACTGGATTTAGCCAGAGCCAAGACCTGAGTCTGTCATGGTGGGATTCTCTCTTTCTTCACTTGAGATGGAGGTGGGTCATTATTTATTTCACAGGTGAGCTGTGACTTTGTGAATATTGTATTCATTGTAACAGTCACTGTTAGCACTGATTCTCAGAGCCCACGTGAGTTCTTCCTGAGAACATGTATGATATAGAAAACAAAAGATGTTAATCTAGGCTGCCAGATTCACAAAGATGAAATATTTTCATGAGAAGCTTTGGAAAAAGGTTTTTCCCCATCAAAACTTTGCTGTCTGTTTTTTCCTAAATACAAATGTATAACTTAGGTCTCACTTGAATACAATTGCACAGCTTCCGGATGAAGGTATCTGAACTTACAAAATAAATAAATACAAAGATACAATGAACAAGCACATTATACACATTACTATACATTACTCTCACTATACATATTACCTTCATCATCATCATCAATATATGACATAAAGATTTATAATGTCATAAAAAATGTTCTATAGTCAAAACCTATATTGGATTTTTCAGTATCAGTAGGTTAGTACTGACAATAATATATAAATGCATAAACACGTGATTTTTTATCAAAATGCGCACTGAGCAGGACAATAAAATTTTAAAAAACATACTATTTAATCGCAAAACTGCTTATAAACTTTCATTCATCAATTTTCAACTTTCCTCTTGTCAGCAAAATGGCTAAAATGCATCCCTCCTTATTAACCTGATGTCCCCCCTGTCCATAGTATCAGAGAAAGTGAAGGGGATGAGGGGTTGTAGTAGTCTGCCTGACTCACTTTATACGACTGACACTTATGCACGTTAGAATCTAGGGCCTGAACCATGTCTCTGAAACCACAAGAACCAAAAGAGTAAGTTCGCTAGCACCGGATGAATGATTTGAACCGGGTCCATGCGCCCCGTTAAAAATTAACAAACTGCCTACTGACTGTACAGTATGTTTGGCTTTAATGTACTGTGATTTCTTATTTCCATATAAGCTGCACATATACAACAACACCAATACCTGATAGCCCCAACATACCCGCACAGCTAATTCATCTTTCTGTCTCTAATTTTTTTGGAAACATTTATATGAGATCACTTGGTTGCTGTTTTATTTGGTTCTGTGTCTTGTGAAAAGAAGTTAGCAAAGTAAGCATTTAAACTCAGTTGTTTTTAAGCCTCGAGGTAGTAACCATCTTCATTGCCTCCTTCTATAGTCACGTACCTGAAGTCAACACAAATAAAGCCACCATAAAGTGCTGTTTTCTGGGCCAAGCCTAAACCGGTTGCAGCTGAGGAAGGGAAGTCTTGTAACGGATGAGATTGATGTCAGGGAACAACACGTAATTGCACTTCAGAGCCTTTAATAACTTCTTAAAACCTATTCTTCCTCTTTTTTCTCAGATAACCTTTCAGGATTTTTCTTTAAACGACTCTGTGCGGCTACAGTCCGGTCCGCTGAGAACTGCAGACTCACCTATACGCTCGAAAAACATCTGTACTTGCATCTTACAGAGTTTCATATTACCACAGTGCTGTCTCTTTTCAGCAAGAAAATGTGCCGCTGTTGGGGGAAAAAAGTTATACTGGGCTTAAAGTCACCTTTTTCAACTTTTCAATTCATTTAATGATCTATTTAGACATGCAATGTTACAGAGAAGCAGCCAGTACAATGAAATCTTTCTTCACGTGCCTCTCTGAAGGAGACAAACAACCTCAGCTCGTTGAAACAGGTTGTTTTTGCACATTTGTTCCTGAAAATACAGTTTGAGATCATTAAAATTAACAAGCACATCACACTCATTCATTTTTACACCGTTATATCTTTGCTGAGCTAAATGTTTTTTTAAAGTATGTATGTACCAGCTGTATAATGTTGAGAGCAAACTGTGGGGCATGGCTGCCGTCGTCACTCGATCATGAATTATAAAGAGGAGCGGCTCCCGTGTGTGTGAAATGGCATTGTTCACAGTTTGTGTCACATCAGTGCATGTTTAACTAGGCAAAACAAAAGCTTTTCAATATTTTAGAGCGCAGGGACTGACAGAGTGAGGAGACAGGGCTGTTGTACCGCTGTTCTGCCTCCTCCTGTCTCGTCCTCTCCTAGCCGGTGTCCTGTCCTCTCTCCTCCCGTCCCCTGAAGTGCTCGCCTCTCCTCTTAGATTACACCGCCCTGAAAAGCACCACCTCAAAAACCCCTCTCCACTCAGCATCCCCGTGTCAGACCGAGTTCGACACAATGAAGTCAAACAAGAATTGACTCACAACCATCCCTTCCCTCCCCATTTATCACTTCCCCATCTGTCCTGTACCACAGGCTACATTAGCTCCGGCGTGCAACCCTTTTAAGCTCCCTCCGCTGGGTTTGAATAGTGTGTGCTAAAATGCGGTGTTAATCAAAACCCAAACAGGTACACCAGGGTTTGGGTCTCAGAGGTCCAGTAAAAAAGGCAACACCACGGAAATGATTAACAGGGGGGCTATTGAGCAGATGTGGAAACAGAGACACAAGAGGAACACAGACATTTACAGAGAGGAGATTGTTTGAAGAGTGAGAAGAAGTTATTTAGTCTTATTTGCAGTTAGATGAGCTCACATGCCGTCACACCATCAAATATTTTTCATGTCGTTCGGGGCTTTTGCGGCGCAGATGGGCTCATCATCTGCTGGTATCTCTTTGTGCTCCTCTTGCTGAGTCAAAGGCCTTTACTGCTCCCTACAACCCACTTTGTGTCCTTGTACTGGGACTTTGTCTGATTAGGCGTCAGCTAATTAGGTCTGACTAGCCAGGCTTTTAAGTCACACAGCATCATGCGTGAGGCCTGGTTAAAAGTAGATGGATGGTTGAGACATTAGCTGTCGAGAAGGAGAGGCACCACTGATGGGGCTTTCACTTCCTGGCACGGGTGGACACCATCTATGGCAGTGGTTCCCAGCCTGTGGCTCGAGACCCTCCAGAGGGGCCGCAGAATATATCTGAGGGGTCCTGAGATGATTAATGGGACAGCACAGAATCAAAACGTATTCTTCTTCGCAAGATTATGTTTATTTGTCAGATGTATTTGAAATGCTTTTTCTTGGGAAATGCTTGAAAGACTCATCACCGTCAAAACAAATTATGGAAATATAAAAAAAAATTTAAAAAACGTCTGGCTAAATAATTTTTAGAAAAAGGCAAATCATTAGAAAAGGCAACCACTAGGTCTTCAACATGTTTTGACCTCACTTATGTTGTAGCCACAGCCAATAGGAGGCAATCACATGACATAGATGATTACATAGCTGGGGAAACAAATAAACAATAAAGAAAATAACAAAGCAACAAAACAATGAGGTAACACAGAAACATTTTACATACACCCAACGTAAAGAATATTGACACCTACATATATAATACATACCACACAATAGGCTGTGGAAAAAAAGAGAAGAGCCAAAGCAGAAACAAAAAAAACGTGTATCCTCAGTATCAGTTTTAGATAGAAATGTTTGAAAGACATGTTCAAATTAAACATCCTAGATATGTAGGACTGTCACACATACATACTGGATTTACATGGAGATACTGCTTTTTTTACGGGGATACAATTCAAAAACATTGGGGAACCACTGATCTAGAAGGCCTTTGGGAACTTTTTCCTGGTGAAACAACAGCTCGGTCGCCAGACTAAAATACATATATATATGTATATCAGCTGAATTTACCATCAAGAGGCGGTGTGGATCGGGACAAGAGGGGAAGTTGGTGCCAGACCAAGTTTCAATTGACAAAACTGGGTATTTTAATAAGGACAAAACCAGATATTTTGAGCTGAAACATAATCTTTTCCTTACCTTAACCAAATGTTGTTTGTGCCTAAACCTAACCAGGCCATAAGCACAGCTTTGTCACAAAATAAAACCGAAACATGAAGAAATGAACATACTGTACAATTTTGCTGAAATGTACAATGCCAACATTTTGCTGGTGTTTGGGTGGGCCGTGGTTTTTACCTTATTTCTGCCATTTGTAAGTTGGCGGTCACAAACTGTAATAACAGAATATTTAATCATCCCCTGTTATTAAATCATTCTGCTCTACTCTAAACATTCAGATATCATTTTGACAGGATTTTACAGGCACAAATGTCTTTGAATCTGGACGGAGACAGTCATCAGAGCACCGTAAGTACAAAGTACACTCATCAAACAACTAGAGATGTACTCCTCACTTCTTCTGAAGCAAATCTTGGTTGTATCCTCTCCCCGCTGATACAGTAACACTCGCGAGGTGGATGAATCCAGCAGAAATCACAAGGCGAATAAGCAGTTAGAACAGAGAGAAGGATGAGTGACAAAAAAAAAGCAGAGTAGTCAGATATTAATCGAGACATTTTAACTTTGTCATGAGAACATTTGCCAGCTGCAAGGCGCTCTGCTGATGTTTAGCCTGAGGGTGTGACAGACAGGAAGGGATGTTATGCCATCACAGCGTTTGATCACCGGCATCATGGGGAGCACAGGTATCAGAGAGAGACTCGTATCTCTCACAGCTGTTCAGGTTCTGTCGCAAAGGCTTGTTTAGATATTGGTGTAAATGGGATGAGGAATATCTAACGCTGAAGATGTGAGCCGAGCTCCTCTTCTTTACATCCTTTTCAAAAGTCATGTGCTGTGCAGTCAGAGCTGGTCTTTGAAGCTAAATAAACGATCCAGGCAAATAAGCATGCGTGAGTCATCAGGCAAAATATTATCCTCCAAAGCTGCGTAATTGTGTTAACTCTGTGTTAATAGGCATCACAGCACAATTACTTGACCTGCACATAATGGAAGTCTCATCAATGTATGGATCCTGCCCCCTACTGTCAATGATGAAAATGACATCAATAATCAATTAGTGGATGTTCTGTTTTGGAGGAGCTGCAGGCTGAAAACAATCGACAGAAATATTAAGAAAACTCTGCTGTCCAGGCACCAAACAGCCAGCAAATATGGTACATATAGAGCGTACATTACAGATAGAAACTGTAGATAGAAACTGAATTGATCCCGAGGGAAATCTAGAAATTCAGTAGCTCTTACAGCACTTTACAAAACACCAGCACACATGAGAATACAAGAATAAAAACTAGTATATAAGAAGAAGAAAATAATGAAGTGATAGTCCAGCCATCATAACAAAGAGCTGTAAAAATTATAGTGTTCAGTGCAACTTTAAGGTGAAGAATAGTGCAGGATTACCTCTTAAGTAAAGTTGTTAAAAATGGAGCAGAGCATATCTGTAATCAATATTTTGGGTGTTATACACACATTCTTATTAATGATCCCTGAAATGTGGTTATCAAAAGATATGTAAGGAAGGCAGGATATGGCAGGACAGTTTAACTGTATACTTCATTGTCTAAAATGACATCTGCACTGACAACAGTACACTTCACAGGGAATTTGATAAAAAATGACTCCAAGGATCTTTTCTAAATTACAGTCTTTAAAAATACAAGGTTTCATATCGGCCCAAATCAGACAACATAGGCCAATATCGGCTGAACATAGGCTAACCAATATATCAGCGGTAAACCTGTGTATCGAATGGAAGAGTGAGAACAGTGCAAGAGTAATGATTACTTTCGATAATACAAAAAAAATAACATAAAAGCAGATTGAACATAAGGCTTACATCCAGCAAATACAAGGCAATTGAAAGGGAGGTAAAACAGTACAAGAGAAAAATACAAATGCAGATGGTGCATAAGCCCAACCCAGGTTTGTTTTGGAATTGCCTTTGATTGCCGTTGCAATGTTTTATTTGGACAGTTTGAATTTAGCTTGTTTGAATGGAGCTTCAATTCCAGGGATTTCACACCCATCGCTTCCTTGTCGTTCCCTCTCCGTCTCCTCGAATGAAAGTGTTTGGGATGTGTCATGACCGTCCACCTCCTGCTGTATGCAGGGAACACAGCAACCTCTTCTGGACAAAAGTGAAAGTAGCAGGGAGTGCACTGATGAAGCCAGCATAACAGAAGTGAGACCTATTATCATCACTATGAGTCTGACAAAACTTCGCTCACAGAAATTATGACGACGCTTCAGGAAATGAAATGGCATTTTATTGTCATTACTGCGCGGCTGCTCAACAGTTATGGAGCTTGAAATCGAGCCATCGAATCTCACAGGAAATGTTAAAATCCCAAACGTCTGGCGTCACATCTCGACAGATAACTAACGAGTAATTTGACTTGAGAAAAATCCCGTTATTGCCAGGGGAAGCGTTAAAAAGTATTCCGTGATCAATGTATCTGATTAGTTTGCTTTTGACGGTACACTGGTGAGCTAATCAGGCCAAAGGGATCAATGGAGCGGCTGTCACGCTGCCTTGCATTTCCTCCATCTTCGGGTAACTACAATGTAAATGACTGGGTAGTAAAGGAAACCCTACTGGGACGCATACTAAACTCTGCCTGTGCTGCATTGTGCACATGGGAATCTCTACAGACACTTAGCCAGTTCTTAATCAGTAGTGTGCAAAAAATAGGTCCCTATTACACAGCCCTCTCTGAGTCTCTTATCATCATATTTGTCAGAGCTGCTTTATTCATTTCCAGATCAGTTTCCTCAGACTGTAAACTTTACAGCCCTTGTTGCAAATCCTTGTGGTACGATCCTTATTGTTGCTGATAGGCTCTGAACCGATTTTCTTCCCTTTTTCTCCGACGCTCCTCTCCTCTCCTCTTCCTCTCTCTCCCTCTCAGGCAGCGAGAGCGACGAGGCCACCAGATGCTCTCCCAGCCTATCTGTCTTGTCCCTTTCACAGACAAACTAATTGCTAAACAAAAGGTGCTGGCGTGTCCTGTCGAGTACCCTTGTAAATGCTTTACAGCCACAGTTCCATTCTGCCGGATAGTTAAGTGGCTAATTATAAAAGGCGCACAAAAGAGTCTGATTAGGGTAAGAGGAGGAGGAGGATGTTGTGGTCCTATAGCCTTCCATACAGGGCAGTTTACTCAACACAAATAAAGAACCGCTGATGAAACTGCCCAAAGACGTGTAGAGAGTAGATTAACTCCATAATACTGCCTGTTAAGTGCTTGTATGACTCGTGTTGATGCAAGTGGAAACACTTTGATAACCACCACAGTGTTATACACTAGGGCTGCAGCTAGCGATTGTTTTCATTGTCCATTAATCTCTTGATCATTTTTATTTATTGATTGGTCAATGAGATCAATGTGGAGAATCTTTCTGAAAGATGTCTTCATGTGTCTTGTTGTCCTCCTGTACCTGAAATATACAGTTACAACTAAAAGTACTCATAATACTGAAAACCTTTATATGTTACGGTATATAACTGGATAACTTTACATTGCTGTTGTAGTGGGACCAAATTGTAACTACTTCAAAATAAGAAATAAGAAAAAAGTAAATGGAAAACAATTAAGTAAATATTTAAAAGCCTTTTAATATAGAGGATAAATAATTAAAAGTCTGGTGATTAAAAAAGTCAATATGTTTTGACCATTAGGTCCAGACCATAATAACAATATATCAAATTGTAGCTCCTTCTTATACTGTTTTGTAATTTAATCTATTGAAAAATGTCATATTTTATAAGACGATGTTTTTTATTGTAAAGTCTTCATCTGAAGCATAATAAGTAACTACAGCTGCCACAAAAATATATCAATCAATCAATTAATCAATCAATCTTTATTTGTATGGCGCTTTTCATACAGAAAAGTAGCTCAAAGTGCCTTACAGAGATTAAAACAACAACAGAAAAAGAGAAACAGCAAATAAAGTCAAGAGAAGAAAATTAAAAGAACCCAACCCCTTTCACCCCCACAAACATGCACAGAGACATACACAAGAACATACACATTCACACTCACACTCACACATACACTAGCTGTCACTACAGAGACATGGCTGGGCCGCGAGACCTGAGGGGTGGAGGAAGCTATCTTTCTACAATATAGATTGTATATATACAGTGTGCTCCTCTGTATTTTTAGTAAAGTACAAAGAAAATTCAGTTTCATACTCAAGGAGGGGTATTATGATATTCACAATAACCACAATATTAAAAAGTATAATACGGATATTGTGTTATTAATACATATAGGGTAATATCGTGTAAATAATCCAGATGGCTTTGTGAATTTAATAGTTGACTGTATTTTTATTTTTATTTTTTAATTTACAATAATGGTTACAACCGCATCACCTCCCTACACTTTGTATTTTGGGCAGTACTTGTGTTAATGAACTGAGGTACTTACAGTCCCTCAACAACTGCTGCAGACTAAAAAACACAGATTACTCACATTTTAGACACTGAAGCCAATTAATTTGGGGCTTTTTTGCATAAAGGATCAAATTAATCATGATCTTAATTGTAGTTGTTTAATTTCCTGTCTACTAATTTATAATGAATGAACTAGTAGTTTCGACCCCACTGTAAAAAAGGAGCAGCGGGGATGGTTGAATCAACACATCCCTGACAGCCTTTGCAAAAAACTGAATTTCATACGTTTCACAAAGGAAGTGTTTGTTTACATTATATTGTACAGGGGCAGATGTTGCTGCATGTGAACCTGGTAGAAAATGCTTCATTTGATGTGTGCTTGTGCAGGGCCTTCTTCTTCTGCATCTGTGAAAATGTGTCCCATCATCTCATCATGTGGTCAAGTTTGTGCGTAAGAGTGTGTCTATGTGTGTACTCGTGAGCCTGTCTGTATACTGGCCGCGAAAACAGAGAGCCCCCGACTCCTTATCTTGACAAAGTTGGGTAATTAACGACAGAGCCTATTAAAGGGAGAATATTCAGCCAGTGATGAATGGCTTTAATAACAGGGCCGTGTTCTCTCTAACAGAGACAGATCCTCCCGCCACCGTCTCCCTGCCCACCAGATAAAACTACCCAGAGTCCCAGCTTACCACCCTCTTCATCTTGCCTTTTCCCATCGGCAGTCTTTCTCTATTTCCTGTCTTTTTTTTTCTTTTTCAGTCCCTTCAAAAAAAAATCTTTTCTTTCAAAGACTTAATCTTTTGTATCTGATCAGTTGTATTTTTTCCCCCCATAATTTGAGTTTGTAGTTTCAAGGTTTAGTCCCATTAAAAAGTCACATCAGACAAACTTTAATTTTATTTGTGTAGTCTCAAAAGAACACTGCGTACTTCCCACAGAAACACGTGCAACCTTTCTTCTACCTGCACGGATGTTTCTGTGGACGCGTTTGTGCATGTTTGTCTTGTAAAACATCGTTAGCCTCTTTGTGTAGGGGCCATGCAAATTGGACAGTTAAGAAGCGCCCGCACCAATTTATGTTCCTGTGCAGCCCTTTAACAGGGGCTGTGCTACTGCTTTATGTGTCCTGGTGGGGTTGGGGGCAAGGGCTTAGCACAGGGGTCACATTCATCACAGCCCTGTATTGTTACATCAGTCCAGATGTCTGTCCTCATTAAAAGAGGCCGCGTCTAAATGTGAAAAGCTTCAAATGGGTGAGAGTTAAGCAGCCACTCGGCCGCGTGCAGAATCCAAACTGTGGCGGTGTTGCGCAGTGTTTCTGTGTGTGGTGTGTGGAAGATTCATGAGCGGATTTATCAGTGCATTTTGTTCAGCGAGTCGCTTCACACGTCTTTTTTCTCACATAATTTCTCTCTAACAATATTTCAGTCAGTTTTGGTTGTATTTTCCCATATTTAGAGATGCACTTTGTGTGTTTTTCAGATTCCTGCCTTTCCACAGCACATGGACGTGAATTGCGGGTGATGTGTAAGTAAGTAAAACTTGATTCATAAAGCACAAGTTGTTGTACAATGCAAGCAATGTGGAAAAATGCAAGACATAACAAACAAACAATAAAAAACTACATAATAAGGCAGCACAGAAATGTAATACACAAACAGTAAAACTTTTGTGGTGTTAAAAGCATTAAATGAATACATGGAAAGGTGTCCTGGTGGCACAGAGTGTTTAAATGTATACCATATAACTGCAACATCCCCAGTTCAATGTTTGTTGTCTGCCTGTCTCTTTCTCTCCTGGTTTCCCGTCTGTCTCTACTGACAGACGTCCAATAAAACACCAAAATAGCAATTTTAAAAATTATTGCAAATATTCAGCAACAGCAACGCCCTCCTCACTGTGAGCAGTTTTTTTTATTATTATTATTTTCACTTTGCTGAAGAAATAGTATAACATTTGTTGACACGGCATGTTTTCTAAAAACATGTTGCTTCAGATTGTAATTCAGATGTAACTTCTCTATGCTATATGAGCAGCACAATCAAACATTCACCCAGTTTTTTTCAGGCAAAGACAGAAATTATGTTTTCATAATTTGGGCTGAGCTGACCCTTTAACCTGCAACCCAATATTCTGTGTTTGTTTTGACTCTGACCCTCCTTCAAACACATGATTATAAGGAATTTCTGTGTTTTAAAACATCTGATCATAACAGGTCTAAAGGGTGTTTGACTGACCCTGGACACAAGTTACATCACAATTTAGAATGGCATACTGTACGTTTCTGTCTTTCTGAATGACTTTTTGGTAATATATTTGTTCACCCATAGTCCTTTTTTTTTACTGAACAACATCAAACATTTCTTTATTTGGTGTGATAAAAATGTTGTATGGTAATGGTATTATGGTATTATGCCATCTTCATCAAATGTGAAAGCCCAGCTTGTGGCAAGGGACAGTATTACCACTTAAATAACATTCTACATATTGGTTTTAATAAGTCCAGAAGAAACCAAAAAAACATTGCAAGGTAAAACATTATTGATTTTGGACTAATTATCATGTTTTTTTTATACATAAAGCAATGAAGACGTGAAGCCAATGCCAACAAAACAAAAAGAGAGAAGAATGAGGGAAAGGTTACAATGAAAGGTGTGTTTTTGTGTGTGTGTGTGTGTGTGTGTGTGTGTGTGTGTGTGTGTGTGTGTGTGTGTGTGTGTGTGTGTGTACTTTACAGACCGCCTGGACCTCAAACAAAGGACAAAGCCAGAAGAATGACACAAAACACTGGACTGCTGCAGTTTGGTTTCAGGTTTGGGCCCTGTTGAGCGCACACACATACACAATCACACTCACACACACACACACGTTACACACCGAGTTCCTCCCCAAAGTGACTCCCTTGTGTGGAGGGACCTTTCGTACAGAGGTTGTAGCATCAGGCGCTCTCTCACAGGACCAAAGGCAGCGAGTCCATTAAATACACATGAGAGTCTAATTAGGGCCCCCCTCGTGCAGCGGGCTAGGAGGTAGGAGTCATTGGGGAACGACACTGCCGAGACCCTGACACTTGGAGAACACACTGCGCAAATTAATAGAGAATGACCAAGAAGTACCTCTGTGACTGACTGGGACCTCTGCTTCCTTGGAGGCAAAAATGTTCAGTGCTGATTGCTCTCATTAAATTTGTTATAGTGATATAATTATGAAAATATGTCTGCAAAATGGGATGACTCTTGGTGTGTGGTTAGTTTGCAGACTATGGTAAATTTGATATGAATGTTTAATATTTATGTGGTTCATGTGACCTTTAAATGAGTCCAGGGAGGAGGAATTGTTGAGTGTGTGTTTTAGTTTGTGGCTTCATTTTACCCAGTTCCTCTGGTGATTCACACCCATTAAACATCTCTGTTGTGGTCTTTAAATGAATGATAGTCAACCATCCTGAACAAGATTAACATAACTGATCATTTTGCTAATTTGTTCCGAAATCATGCAGGAAAAGGGACTCAACTATATTTCCCATTATAATTAGGTTGATAATAACGCCGGGTGAGTTATTGCATTTTTGTTATTCAGGAGGAAAGTCTTTCCTCTGCTGCCTGTCAGATGAGATATTAGTGCAGACATAATTCTTATTCTGGCAGCAGCACGGTGACTGATATTATTTAAATTACACCTCCTTGGGCAAAGTATTCGGAAATACTTTGCAGATGGGAATTCATCACAAAATGGTGTGAGAAAATGAGGGACATCAGGGTTTGATTACGCTGACAAAAATGTCTTTTTTCAGAGGAAGTGAGTAATGTTGTTAACAACAGACTGAGGTGTACTTGGATGAATTTCACCACATCTAATCACAGACAGATAAAAACAAATTTTACACTGATGTACAACAAATACCTTTTTATGTCAAAGTGGAAACCGATCCAGTGGCAAATCTGAAAAATTGCTTGCATAAGTTTCCACCCCTCCAAGTCAGAATTTAGATTTGTTTGATTCTGCAGCAGTCACAACTTTGATCTACGTTGATAGGTTCCAATCAGCTTTGCACATCATGGAACATTTAGCGACTGAAAGCCAAATATTTCTCCCAGGAGTTTATAGAGAGACCAAAAACAGAGCTAAAACACAGTAAATACGACTTTGGTTCTCACGTGGATGGGTCACGATGTCAGTGATCATGTGCAGTGTAACATGGCGTTAAGTCTGATCACTTTAAAGCAATATGTAGGAATTTTACTTCAAAACATTCAGTAACTACTGAAATGTGAATGTGTGAAACAACAGTGTTGACGTTATGGTTAAAAACATTGTAGAACTATCATCAGAAGTTAGCATGCTAACCCACTAGCCCTGGCACATTCTGGCCCCACTTTGTGCACTATTAAGATGTGATAGTCCAGCTGTAAAGCCAATAGGACAACTGAGCTAGTTAGCTAACAGCAGCTATCAACAGTTAGCAGTTATTTTTACTTTCTGCACCTCTTAACCTTAATTTTGGCCCCATTAAACTCTGACCTGCTGTCATGAATCTGCATAATAATATATATATATCATGGCTTTAGATTTTCAAATTGTGTGCGGTGCATAAACTAAAGTCTAGTTTGCATGCAGGTGATACACCAATACTTCATATTATCTTCTGTGGGGAGGAGATCCATAGCCAGGTGACCCTTGCCATCCCAGTAACAAAAAGACATGTAACAGTCTCAGTTTGGTTCGGTTTATCCAACAGACTGTTTGTTTAGGTTCAGGGAAAGATAACTTGACATATGTGACGCAAGTTGTAAAGGGTAAATGTTGACTTTTGGGTTCACACAGGACACGTACACCGGTCTCCTCGGTGAAAGTCTGTATTTGTTTGATCAATCCACCAACATGAACGACCACCCTACTTGGATTTCTCGCTCTTTGTATTATGTCACCTCACATTCGGACGGCATCTGTTTTTCTCAGAACTTCATCGGAGGAATTGTTTTGTTACCTGTGCTCATAATCGGACTTGTGTTTATGTATTAAAGAGGTCATGTCATGCTAAATTTCAGGTTCATACTTTTATTTGAGGATCCCTGTAGGATAAGTTTACATACTTTAATTTTCAAAACACATTATCTCTCTCATATGGTTAATTGCTGCAGCACCCCTTTTCACACTATGTTTTAGCTACAGAGTGAGACATCTCACCTCCAGTTCAATCTTTGGTGAGAGTTGCACAAGCGCATTACTTAATGGGCATGTAGCCAATCAGAGGCAGAGTAGGGCGGGTCATGCCGAGCAAGGTAGTGTGATCAAAAATAATGCCACTACAGCTGGTAACCGTGGATGCAGTACAGTTGTATATATTTTATGATATATATCTTATGTATATGTATAAATATATATGTATGTAACAGCTGTTACATAGTGATGCACATAAGTTACAGAAGAAAGGGCTCGACTCCAAACCAGGCATAGATCCCTTTGGGGTGGACTTTGGGTTTTTTCACTTTGCTGACCTTTTACTTGCACAAAATGCTACATAACACAGTTAAGGAAGGGAAAATACCCCAAAAGCCTAATATGACCTCTTTAAATGAAAGTCTTGTTTTTTGTGTGCGGATTAAGGTGACTGGGCTGTCGACTCTAAACCGTCTTCCAGCCTACTTCAGATCCTCCCCTGTGCCATATGTGCTACTGTTTGTTTACACCGCCTCTAAAACCTCAAACTCCGAAGCTTGTAACTCCTTGAGAGTTGCCATAGGTTTGTTCGTTTCATTACGTGGTCTCTTTCTTGCAGACTTTTTTTTTCAGGCAGATTTACAGCTGTGCCACACTGTACTTTTATATTTCATAATCTTAGATTTGAGGGATATTCAGCAATTAATATATATATATATAATTATAAATGTGGAGTGTTCCTTTGCCAAGGTGATTCATTGATCAATGCTGAAAAGCCACATTAAATCCACTCTGATTAGTGTTTAAACAATAAAAGATGAAAAGTTTTAGGATGGATGAATACTTTTTATAGATAGATTGATACAACCCTGATTCCCCAAAAAGTTTTTAAAGTTTTTAACATTAAAAACAAAAACAGAATGCCATTATTTCCAAATGAACTGTGTTTATCGACAACAGTTTTACAAAGTGTTCCTGAGCCCATGTGCTAACATCCTTTGTGCAAAAGTGGTGAATCTCGACCTATCCCTCTCAATCATGGTACTGTCAATTGTTAATTAACTTGTTGACCTGTGGAATGTTCCAGAATGTTTCCCTGCCTTATTTGGAATCGGAGTTGTGGATTCAACATGGCTCACCTGTGCAGTCAGTTGGGTGTTCTGTATCTGTGAACTCCAGCAGCCTCCCTCACTCCTCTCCACCTCGCTGCTCCGCTCTGCCTCGTGCTCTCCTCTGCTGTGACAGCTTTGGCCTTTAAGCTCAGCACTGTTATCACTCGAGCTTCGCATTTTAACAAGAGCGCCGTTAACGTCATCCCGCCGAGCGTTCTGTCGTGGTGACTGACAGCTGTTTTGACACTCTCTACCTCTTCGGCTGCACACACACGCGTGCAGTCGGAGGGCTGACTTTACAATAACGCAATACTAAAAATGTCAGCGGCTCCATTTAACTTTATTGGTTTTAAAGCCAGTGGCTAAGGGATTTTTTTTATGGCCCACTTTCTTAAATATCTTACAGTGAGATAGTGCAGACTAAATTGTATTATACATTATAAACTTCTACATGGCAGCAGCTACACAGGGAATGTGACTCTTTATGGTGCACAATTCAATATAAATTAATGTGCAGATAATATGCTTATCCTCATTTGTGGACCACTGTATGCTCACACAGATGGGCAACGACCGTGTTGGCTGAATGGTCTTCTGTCTCGACCCATTCTGTTTACCTTTATATTGCCAATATATGTGACACATGCCTGTTCTGAGCGCACGTGTACTGAACATTAACTGAACTTTAACCCCACATTTCCGGCCAGCGAACCATAAACTGCCATTCCACACCTCTTTGTTTTTTATACTGTCCTATTACTTTATATTATTATGCTATATCTGAAATTACACTGTAATGGGGCGCTGTTAGTTTTTTAATATAAACCTGCCATTCTCAGAAGATTACAGCCACTTATGAGGAAAACGTATGTGTCTAAATAGCTCTGAGTTTTCAGTTATCGCTGTTTTAAATCTCGTCTCTCTGCTTGTTTATGTACTCTATTATTGTCTGTAAGTCTTTCCAGCGGTACCCACTAACGTATAAGCTGTCTGGCTACAATATTTCATTAGTCCTGACTTTTTGAATGACCCTGAAGATATCAGCCTTGTGAAAAATAATGCTCAAACAAGACTGTCATACATAATCCCCTAAAAACATCCCCCAAATGCCCACAAAGCCGCTTTATCCCATTTCACCAACATATTTAACGTTTCCCCGCGAAGAGAATTCAGATTCCCAAAGTACCCCGAAAATGAATTACATTCTGGATTATCATGTAATTATGGATCTTTCCAAAGTCTGATAGAGCAGGAAAATTGAGTTCTGAATATTTCATAATGTGTAGCACCATCTCTGTTGAGGAAATTATTTAGGGATAGCATGCTCATTTGCTGAATGGATAAAGGTTCATTGCGCGGCACCAGAGTGTCAGTAATTGGAAGTCTCCAGTGATTCAAAGGAGTCGTTCAAAGATGAGCATGTCGACCCGAGAGCTGTGCGTTCAGTACACCATCAATCCTCCGTCAGACACCCAAATAAACCGTCAACTGCCACCCAAACCTATCAGGCTGTTGTCGTGTAGGCTGTTTGTGTCACGTATAAATCACACTTGTGACAAATGTGCACTCTGTGTTTTTTTTGTTGCAGATCAGCCGTACGCTTTCCCAGCCTCAGCCACCACCAGCACGGCGAGGAAATGGTAACTTATACACCAACTTACCTGTGATTTCAACATTAAATGCAAAATTGAAGCATACATTAAAAACAAGCATGGATTCTAAAGGCAAGGTGAGTAAAAACGATGCTCAGACAGGTTCAGACAATGATAACACTTTCAGTGCATCACGAAACAACATCAACATAACCAAGAAAAAAAACAACAACTTAAGATTGGATGAATCACACACTTATATGAACACTCTGACTGGGATGCAAAAGAATAATTTTGTCGCCTCCAGAAAACACATGAACAAATGCCAGTTTTGAAAAATGTCATCTTTAAAAGGCAAATCTAAATGTCAGAGAGACAGATACTTTACACATAGAGAGCGCTGCCTTCTGGGCGTAACACAGAAAGGCGTGAGAATAATATTTTTTCCCAGTTGAAATGAACTGCAATTACCCGACATCAGGCATACAAAGCAGTACGCTCGCACACTCACATAGCCCGGAGAGGAGCGTGGTCACTGCTTGCAACATTACTCAGGAAATCAGAGAGGGAAGGAGAACGGAAGCGAAAAATGTGTTGTTGCTTTTTTCCTATGCCAAAGGGGAAAACAGAAGACTATGCAGTATGCTACTGAGTTGTATTGAGTTTATTGTATTTTAATTATCTTACTGATTTTTCAGGCCAGAATGCCAAACAGTGCAGCTTTTCAAATGTGAGGGTTTGTTATGTTTTTTTTGTTTGTTTGTTTGTTTGTTTTTACACTACGTTATAGCAACAATCTTTTGGTTTTACTGAATGTATCAGTCATCTTGTTTTCTATAACTTTACCGAAACGTGTTGATGAAGGTTCTCAGTCATCTAGGTCACGGCAACTGGACGTTTCACCTATCGTCTAAGAAGCTTCTTCAGTTCCAACTAACTGGAGGAGAGTTGCAGTTTCAGAGTTCACACTAGGGGTGGGCAAAAATATCGATACAGCAATATATCACGATACTTTGCCGCCCAATACAATATCGATTTTTCAATTCCAAATATCGATATATCGCCGAAGAGCGACTCTGCTGTGCGGCGGGTGTATTTCAGTAGTAGAGAGAGTGGCTGAGGTCTTTGCAAATTGGATGGCAAGTTAACAACGCCTCCGCAATTTAAAGTTGACGTTTGGAAGCACTTTGGCTTCAAAGTTAAGAGAGATAGCAAGAACAACGAGCTGGACAAAGAGAATATTACTGCCTGGAAATTTCATGGAAATTAATAAAATGGAGAGGCTGTTTTGAATGAAGTAGGACTCAATATGTCCTCTGATCAATATCATCTGATGTACATATACAGGTACTTGTGTTTTCATCTTTATGTATTTCGCAATATCGTGATATCGTGATACGTATCGTATCGTGAGGTTCTTGCCAATACCCACCCCTAGTTCACACGTGTAAGGACTAAGTAAGGACAAACCCACACAGGGTTTAAATCCTGAAACTCCCCTCCAGTTTGGAAGCCTCTTGGATGAGAGGTGAAACGTCTTCAAGAAAATAGAGCGTGTCCACTTGCCTACAATAGTGCACCGAAATACAGTTAACCTTTTTATTTCATCCTAATTACGTTATCCTGTGACATGTTTTTCCATCACTCCCCGCGTACAAATGCGATTATTGGCAGCAAAACTTTTTCAAGTTTCGCAGCTTAACTCACTATTGCCCGTGAGTGATTTCAGGTGTTTATTCAAGCATGCGTATGTATGCGTACTCCTCTGTTTATTTATGCGTGGGTGAGAGTTTGGCTTAGCTATTGGCATGGGGTCACAACTCCCGCCCAAAAGAGAGCAGAGATAAAGCAAGTGGAGCAGCAAGCCCTGTTTGGGTCTAAATTTTGCATGCCGGTGAATGTCAGTCTCATGAATAAAGCAGAGCGGGAATAAAGCCTTCCTTGGTCCTCGGTTTGTTTTGAAGTTTGTCCGTCTCAGCGGGGAATACGGGGGCCTGAGTGGGTCGATTTGACCCCATTTCAATCATCAGTGGGGCCTCTGCAGGTAAGTAGCTGAATGAAAGGCAAAAGAAGGAAGAGGAGGAAGAAGTGGAGGAAGGAGAAAAACCGAGGTGCCAGCAGAGAGGAAGACAGAGGAGGAGGAGGCGACGAGACAGCAGAGATGGAGTCCGGGAAAGCGGGGCGAAAGAGACAAAGCCTCGGCTGTCGGCTCTCTGTTCCTGCTGTCCCGGGTCGCGCCTTTTTTATATTAATGGTTTGAGGTCATGTGTCAGGTCAGGGAGAGCTAATCTTAACTCCGTGGCTGGAGGGCACCTTCAACCCACGGGGCATTTAGGTATCTCTTCAACCCAACAGAGAACCACCGGGCTCTTCTCTTAGCATGCAAATGAGACAGGAACAAATGTCCCGTCACTTCTGGGGCTCCATGTCCCAAAGTGCTTAACACTCTTCCTGTCAACTCCCCCCACTCCAGCTGCTTCAAAAACCCCTCCTGCACCTCGCTCACTCTTTTTTCCTCCCTCTTATGTTCTTTAAATGAGCTTTCCAACTCCACTTCTTTCTCGCAATTCAATTTTACAAGGCCATTATCCCGGGTGTAATGTGGAGGTTAAATATATCGGGGCAGACGTTATGTGAAAATAATTAGTGCTAATGAATAATGCACTCATTCAGCTGATGAAGGATGGTTGGCAGGGTAATGGAGTGCAAGGGAAGGGGCCCCTCTGACAAATGAAATTAAAATATTTAAACACTGTTTTACGATATTACCGGGCCCTCACACTCGCTCCCTGTTACCTGCTCGCTGCGCGGAGCGGGCCGGCCTCCACGTGACATGATAGTTGTGTCATTACTCATGCACAACATCTGTCTCGCCAAAGACAGGGCCCGGATACAAAGAGGAAATGTCCCCGCACGACACTTTCACAGTACCTCACACCATCGCTAATCATCCCAGCCGCGATGATCACTTCGAGGACATCAGAGACGCCTGTCTTATCGACAGCTCCTGTCCGTCTGCCAGGTTATATTTCCTTCCTTTTATTTATTGCCGGTACACTCATTCGGCCTCTTACGATCTCATTCTGTGCCCATCATGTGACAATGAAGGATGCCGGTTTTAAATTGCCCAGTTTACAGCACCCTCCCAGCCAATTGGCCTTCTCGAATCAATAACGGTGGACCAAGCGCTCTGCAACTGATAAATGGCAAAGCATCAACACCATTTCATTAGACGTGGTGGTGAGAGGAGGGTGCGCCTTTGCTGGGAGACAGATATCTCACGAGCTGATAATACATATCGCAAAACTGTCACGTGCAAAGGATGGATGACACTTTATATGAATCTGCTCACCCAGTTTTTGGAAAAGCATCCACTTCCACTGACTTTAGCCATTTTTGAACTTTTGTTTGCTCAGGTTTTGCGCAACTCTGAGATTTCTGCTTCCAGTCCGATACGAATGAAATTAATGAAATTTCGTTTGTGGTGCTAAAAATAATATTTAACAACAACTACATTTAAATTCAAACTGTGTGGCTGTAGTCAGCAGTACTCTGATGTTGGCATGTTAAGATGCCAAGCAGGTGTAATGTTTACAACCCAGAATATATGTTAGCCAAGCGTGTTTCCGCAAAACCACAGATGAGTTAAAACTGAACTTTTCCTTATTTTGCAGTGTATGTTTATTTCTGTTTCTCTCCTGTCACAACGCTGCGCTCGAGCTCTGCTTAGGTTTAGGCACATTCTTGTTTTGCCTTAAGATACCTGTTTTGGTGGCCACTGTCAAGGATGAAGATTGCCCGACCACCCCGGTTTTGGTTGCCACAAAATCTGCTGGACATTAAAAAACATCCGCATTTGTCACGGCAAAATGGATTGAAATATCCACTGGTGTGACTCGAGCTGCTGTCGGCTGTTGGGCAGCCTTGCTCGTCGTAAAAAAAAATGGATCCTTCCCCTCCACCCCCTTATGTGGAAGTCAGCTAATAACCATTAAATGTAGACATGATATGCCATGTTCGGCACAGATGTCAACCTTTGAGGTATCTGCGGTTTGCAGAAACATTAATTGCTACATTATATCCTGGGGACTGGGCTGAATGTTAACTCTGATCACTGTCTTGATTTAGTTAGTTAGCATGCAACATTTGCTAATTGATGATGATGAGTCCTTCAGATATTTAGTCACAAACCAAAGTACTCGACATGTTAACATTTTGACCTGATGATGGCACTATATTAAACTTTTAGATCACTGATGTTCTTGGTAATCCTTTTGAGGGGAACATGTGCGTGCCAACCAGTGCTTGTTGACACATTTTATTAAGAGGCACAAATGATAAGCCCATGATGGCTGTCATGATGCGGCTCAGGGGGTCGCAACAAGAAGGGAGAATGTACCATGACAATGACAGAATATTTGTAATATTTGAAACATAGCCAAGCTCAAACCCTTGCCAGCTAGGAGCCAACATGAGAGAGAGGGAGGAAGAGGAATATAGATATCCAGCCCTCTTATATCAGGTGGAGCAATTGGGAGGAGTCAATTCAGGTGTGGCTCATTCTCCTGACACACCTCTGTCACTGTGCCTCTAAACAGCGACACAAAAGGCACACAAGGAGCCACAAACAGAGTGGATTGGCCCGTCACAGTGGCACAAGAGGGAATTTAGCCAAAGGATCACCAAATTCATTCAGATTCATCTATTGGGCACCGTGAATGCCTGCGCAAAAATATTCATCCAATAATTGTTGAATTATTTCAAGTTGGACCAAAGAAAAAAGCCCGACATAGCCATCAATAAAGCCCCTAAACTAGCACTTATTAAAAAAACAAATGAAATAGAAGAACAGCAGCGTCTTTGTTGGTATATGAAATATATTGTGAAGACAAAGGTAAATGCTGCATGCACTGCAAGGGACAACTCAAAGTTATTGCAAGTCGAGTGGAGGCAGAAATCCAGACATCTTAAAACTTGGGCAAATAAAACCAAAAAGTGTTAGCATGGGTAGAAGCCACTTTAGGTCACAATGAGGTTCCCTTGGCAATATTTGTTGTCCCCTAAAAAATAGTCAAGGGAAGGCACGTGATATGACACACATGCCCTGTTGAAGCCTGAAAGGTCACAATTCTTGGCAAAAAAAAAAA
>CAEMYA010000013.1:5770040-5807331 GCA_903131615.1 Diplodus sargus
TTGCCACAAAATCTGCTGGACATTAAAAAACATCCGCATTTGTCACGGCAAAATTGATGGAAATATCCACTGGTGTGACTCGAGCTGCTGTCGGCTGTTGGGCAGCCTTGCTCGTCGTAAAAAAAAAAAAAGATCCTTCCCCTCCACCCCCTTATGTGGAAGTCAGCTAATAACCATTAAATGTAGACATGATATGCCATGTTCGGCACAGATGTCAACCTTTGAGGTATCTGCGGTTTGCAGAAACATTAATTGCTACATTATATCCTGGGGACTGGGCTGAATGTTAACTCTGATCACTGTCTTGATTAAGTAAGTTAGCATGCAACATTTGCTAATTGATGATGATGAGTCCTTCAGATATTTAGTCACAAACCAAAGTACTCAACATGTTAACATTTTGACCTGATGCTTGACACATTTTATTCAGAGGCACAAATGATAAGCCCATGATGGCTGTCATGACGCGGCTCAGGAGGTCGCAACAAGAAGAGAGAATATACCAATGACAGAATATTTGTAATATTTGAAACATAGCCAAGCTCAAACCCTTGCCAGCTAGGAGCCAACATGAGGGAGAGAAAGGACGAGGAATATAGATATCCAGCCCTCTTATATCAGGTGGAGCAATTGGGAGGAGTTAATTCAGGTGTGGCTCATTCTCCTGACACACCTCTGTCACTGTGCCTCTAAATAGCGACACAAAAGGCACACAAGGAGCCACAAACAGAGTGGATTGGCCCGTCACAGTGGCACAAGAGGGAATTTAGCCAAAGGATCACCAAATTCATTCAGATTCATCTATTGGGCACCGTAAATGCCTGCGCAAAAATATTCATCCAATAATTGTTGAATTATTTCAAGTTGGACCAAAGAAAAAAGCCATCAATAAAGCCCCTAAAATAGCACTTATAAAAAAAGATAAAAAATAGAAGAACAGCAACGTCTTTGTTGGTATATGAAATGTATTGTGAAAACAGATTTTTCAGACATAACGTCTTCATGCTGCATGCACTGCAAGGGACAACTCAAAGCTATTGTAAGTCGAGTGGAGGCAGAAATCCAGACATCTTAAAACTTCGGCAAATAAAACCAAAAAGTGTTAGCATGGGTAGAAGCCACTTTAGGTCACAATGGGGTTCCCTTGGCAATATTTGTTGTATCCTAAAAATAGTCAAGGGAAGGCACGTGATATGACACACATGCCCTGTTGAAGCCTGAAAGGTCACAATTCTTGGCAACAAAAAAAAAAAGTCAAATTGGATCTCAGATCTTTACAAATCATGCAGGTCTTTAAGTCCGGGTTAGTTCAGTCTTCACAGGACAATGGGGCAGCCTTTATTTCAAAGTCTGCTTGCAGTGAAGTGCGCTGCTTTTTCCCTGCGGCCTAGCAGAAACAGCCCGGCGCACCATACCCAGCCACATGTGACAACTTTCTTTTATTAATCTCATATTTTGCAGATTGGCGCCATATACATTTGACTTGTAAAACAGACCTAATTACAGGGCCTGTAGTATGCGAGCCACACATCAAACAGTAAGTTACAGTAAAAGCCTATGATCTCGGTCGCCGTCTCTCCCCCTTTTTTTTTTCTCACTCCCCTCCCTTGCCTCCGCACACCAGAAACACTGATTATAACAGGGACATTAAAAGGGAATTACAGCGAAACAATTTACACTTAATGTAGCAGTCATATGAACAGGGAAGAGGGATGGACAAAGATATAGCAGTATTAATAATACATGCTTTAATTAAGCAGCTGGGAATGCATGGAGCAGGACCAAGGCACTGGGAACGACGGGTGAAGAAGGGAGAGTGGTGGAGATGCGGGGAGGAGGGGGGGTGAGAGAGAGACAGCTGAAGGAAAAGAATTGAGAGGCCCGACTGACAAAGAAAGTGTAAAACAGAGAAGAGGGTAGAAAAGTGGAGGAGGGAGGAGGATCGGAATATGTTGCTATGGGTTTTTTTTCTGCGAGCCGTGATTCATGGGCAGTAAATATGCAAAGCCTGATGGCCATAAGGCAATCAGAGCAGCGCCACTCATCTACATGTTGCACAGTGGGCTATAATCCATCTGAGGGGGCAAGGAATAATGATACCAGGAAGCAGGAATAAGAGCAGGGTTCTGTTTATTACCTCAGACAGATCCATAATGCATACAGATGTGAGGGAGGCATGCAGCAGCCTCTGGCCAGAGCGCCCCATTGAAAAGTACAGACAGTAATATTGTTTTTTAGTGTGAATCAAAGGCAATCTGATTTAAGCACCTATTAAGGCGAATAAGGCGGCTGTCATATAAAGTTTTTAGAAGAGCCCAGGTGAGCAGAAAGAGAGCGGGAGGAGTTCACCAGCGGCAGTAAGGTCACCTGAATGATATGGATTTTGCAATATGGATGTAAGCTCATATATAATAAAATGTGAGGTGATAATTCACTCCAAATATGCACATTATAAGACCCTGACCATCATTACGACCAGACCTGTAAAGATGAATTCTACCGCTAGCAATAAAACTGGAATTTCACTTCTTGGTGTCATTGCGTTGTGTTTACCTTTCTTTATTTGCAAAGAGACACACATACATACACAGACACACTCCAACACAAAGACCTCTCACTCCTGTCTCCTCACAGAGGACATTAACACCGGGATCCTACTGGTGCCGGAGTGTGTAATAAATTGTGGCGAACATTGATAAACTAATGCAATTACCTGCAGGGCAAGCAAGTCAGCTAATTTAAAGATACCAGGTTGTGTTCATGTGGTGGGGGGGGCTCTGAATAGGCCCCAAGGGTGAGAGATGGCACCTTTATTACATCTGAGAGGTCAGCTTGGTAGCACTGTATTAGGATTGATCTTTTGATCCCTGCCTGGAACCCCGCGTACTGTACCGACCCCATCTGGCTGAGGAGAAAAAAACGCTTATCTGGCGCGAAGGGTTAACTCCGCTAGCCAGGCAGCCTAATTGAGCACCACACATCTCAGCTACACAGCAGAAACAGGAACCCAGAGGGTCGTAACAAGCCGGGCGTGACTTATTCACATAATAAACCGAGCAGATATCTAAATGAGCCATTGAGCTAGCCAGAGGGAGGGAGGCCATTAGGGCGTGCGGACCATGGGTACATATTTGTATATCTACAATTGCCCCATCATTTGCATATGTGGCCGGCTATAGAAATGTTAGTCGGTGCTTTCACCCGGGGGCCTAATGACACAACAGAGCAACTTTATGCTCACTCACAGGATCATAAACAAGTCAGAGACACGTTTCTTTTAGTCCTAAAAGATTAAACAAAAAGTGATGGATCATTTAGGTCAAATCGAATCAAAGCAGCTGGAGGTCCGAAGTGTTCAAAACGCATAAACCCCTCGACATGCCACAAATGAACATTCTCCTGGTGAAGGCGGAGTCATTTTTTATTGCCTACAGATCAAATATAATCACCTGACTGACCTCTCGCCCTCTCAGGCATGAATTATTAACTCAATCTTAAACCTTAACTTAAATCAAAAGGGAAAATCTTTCCAACAACTTTTTTTAATGTGTCATTTTGAAGGACTTCGATGTCCCCCACAGTGGGCACCATGAATTCACAGGACACAAAACAATATTTTTCAACCAAAAAATATCCTATAAATACTTTTTATCCAGATTGTAATGGTATTTTTTCTTGTACATCTTTTTTCTGTGCAGCAGATGTTACGCGCTAAAGGGTATCTTCTGCCGCTTGGGCCTAATATTAGATGATATCTGAAGACTGATGGAAATGTTGGATAATAGTATTTCTAACACCTAATTTACTGGAAACTATCTGGTTTTCTGAGAATAAGAGGATTAAACAGTTATTCCAGAGGTACTTCCTGCATCGCCTCCTGTCTATGCCATTTCACATTTATGATGCCATATCTCAAATGACTGACTCTGTCTTAAATGGTTGAAATGGCTTCCAAGTAGTAGTGGACATCAATGCGTGAAAGGTCTAGGGTGGTATCTTCTTACACTGCTCGTTCAACCTCCGCTAAATCAGACTCAGCAGGATTTCAGCAATTTTTTCGTCAAACTTTAACGTGTGCCTCACCATTTCTTGGCCAGCAGATGTTACCAGGCAAAGAGCGAACGCGCATAATCCCCAAAATGTCGAACTGTTCCTTTACCGCTGCTCTAGCTGGCTGTGTATGTATGTCGATGTGTAAATTCAAATGACTCATTGATTATTTAAAGTACAACATGACTTCGATGATTCAGGATGAGTATTGACACAGAAACCCAGCTGAGGTGTTAAATGCCACGTTGAGCTTGTTGATTCTTTAAGAATTTGCAGACACAGAGTTTTAAATAAAGGATTTAACAGCAATTTTAGCCTGAAAATGTGTCACGTTTGTATGTTTTCATGAGGAGCTAGTAAAGACACTGTGGCGTCACCAGCTGTCTGACTGTGTGGTCATTGACAGGATTTGTGTTAATTAGTCAATCTAGGCATATTTCATTAAAACTGTAGATTTTAACCAAACTCTTGAATTAGGTCTTTTTATAAGAGTATGTTTGACGTGGTAATATGAGAGACATTTCTTTGTTTGGGGATTTCAGAACAATATTTGTTGATCTGCAAAGGGTATTTTATCTCTTTTTTCAATAAAGACTCTTTTATTGATGGATGGCAAACGTGGAAAAAACTGTAAAAACGGTTTCTCTAAACCATATGCTATACGGTACTGAGGAATCAACCTGCAGATTGGTTGTTTTGATTTATTATTTCAGAGACCCGTTAAAAGCGCTGATCCTGCATCGGTGACCTGTTGTCTACACTCTCGTCTACACTATTCGTCTGTTATTCTGTTCATTTCAAAGAATAACACAAGGTTGCCACTAATCAGCAGAGTCCTGTGGCGAGGGGTCAGGGGTCGGCCTTTAATGTGACCTCTGACACATAATTAAATTGCCATCTTTAACCTCAGTTACAACCTGTCACAGAGCATTGGATTACATGCTGCAAATCACTCCACCAATCAATGACAGGGGCCAGGGCAGAGGGAGGGGCCTGCCGTGCCCGGCCGCATCTGCACAGAGATTACCTTTAATGGAGTTGAACTGTACAGTGATCATGTTAGTGTAAAGCCTAATTAGATTGTGAACGACCCGCAGCAATAACACACACTCATCCTTACAGGGGGGAAGGAGAGTGCAGATAAGGTATCAGGGAGCCACCGGCAGCGTCCAGTCCAGTCCTTGTTTTCAATTTAGCTATTAGTTATGCAAATGTGTATGTTAGAAGATGCTTCAAATCTACATCAAATGAAAGCTTCCTCTTGGTGTTACACAACCAACGTGAGGAAGATCTGCAGCTCTTTGTTGTGACTGAGAGGATTTCCTCACTGTCGTGTCACAGGAAGGAAAAACTCTGGTGCAAATAATACAATTAATTCTGGCTGAATTCCTTTTAGCTGCTTCAGTTTTAGGGTCTTGGTTTCTTGCATGTTGGATCGCTGACTCTAAATTGTCTTACTGGGACACTTGAATAACAGCGTTGTTAATGACTCTAGTAGAACCTGTGCTTTTTCCTATTAGTCAACCCAATCCCCAGAATAAATTTTAGAGAATTGCATTTCTGCAAAACCCACAGGTAAGTTTTAAACTTGACTTCAGAACTTCAGTATGTTGCAAAGTTACATTTCTTTAGGCTCAGTTTTCTCTTTTCCTTGTCACATTGCTGTGCCTGTGCTCTGGTTGGGTTAAGGCATACAAGCTGTACTGTTTTAGCGCTACAAACGAAGCTGCAGATTGTCCAACTTCCTGCCAAAAGGAAGGAAGTTTTTTTTGTATTCCCGAGGTTTCCTTAAAAATATCCCCCAAAGATTACAATTATTGAGACACAGTGGCCCCTCGTCAAAAAGGGAGGGTTTGTACTATGGGTTTTGGATTGTTATGTATGTAACAAAGTCATTTTATACCTCCGTGTTGAAGCACATTTGAAGATAAAATTGCCAAATAAAATGAAACGGGCCAAATCGTCATTCTTATTCATTCTAGATCAAGACATTGGGATTGAATTGGTAGATTATAGTGAAATTGTAATACTTCTCAATTTCCATGAGAGCTGTCTGGACCCCCATCCCCCAAAAATGCACACACACACACACACACACACACACACACACACACGCACACACAAAAAAAACACACACTGTGAATGAAAAAGTGAAAATTCAGGATAAACTGGCTCAAAGTGTTTCCAGTTGTAAACAGATTAGCTGCAGCTCCTGGTTGTGGAATCATGACCCGGGGAGATTTATTGTGATTCGCAGGTTTGGGGCAGCCATGTGTTGATTTATTGATGGCACTTCCCTGCTAGCAGAGTTACCTGGGGTCTGTGGTCAGTAGACAAGGTTAAAGGGCTTTGTTGTGTCTAACACAGCAGTATTTCCAGACAAACTGAGGATGATGGAGAGGGGTTTTTTTGTCTTGCGGCTGAGTGATAACGAAGATCTCTTCTGTGTTACACTCAATCGTGCTAGCGGAGCTTTACAACCGGGGCTGCCTTCCTCGCGCAGACTCCACACCAAAAGCTGCAGCCGGTGTTACAGAAATAAATGTGTCCCGAGACTCAAATGATCCTGAATGGCTATGCTGATTATGATTTAGGGGCTGCTAGTTTTGTTTCAAACTGTGCCTTGCTTTGTGGCTGGGGGCCCTGTGTTGTTTAAAGGGTTGTCGGGGTATAAATACTAAATTAATCATGCTTTGGCTCAACTTGCTAGCGAGTGAAATTTGCTTATGGAGGCCCATGAACGCATAAAATATTAATGGCTTTACAGAGGGCTGGCATTGTAGCGATGGGGGCAAGGCGTGTGAAAGCACAGAGCAGTGTGTTTTGGGGGGGGGTCACTGTTCATGTGAGACCAGAAACGCCTTCTTTATATCTTCACCTGAAGTGGTAAAGTGACTTCGAACCAAACATTGTGTTATTGCACATTATCCTCCCATTAGGATGAATTTTGTACGTATTATTCTACAAAATTGGTTAAGCGGTAATTGGCATAAATTGGCACGCAGCGATGTTTTTGTGTTGTGAAAATGAGGGGGTGATATTCAAATGAAGCTGAATAAATACATTAGAAGTGTGTAATGTTATGCATTCTCCTAGTTGTTGCATATCCATATGACCGACTTCTTGAGCTCCCGGGGGCTTCTGAAAGGAACTACAATCATTTTCAGTGACAAGCAGCAAATCTCCGAGAAAACAAAAGTGAGACTTTGAACAAACGTATTCCATGTTCTATTTTCTTTTCTGTTTTTTTGAGACACAAACTTTCAATTTCGTCTTCCTCGTCCCAACAAAAGAGGAAAAAAAAAAGAAAAGCGTCATTACAGCTCACTCCAAAGATTCATGCCATTTGTCTCCCCGACACAAATCAGAAAGTAAAGATTTGTATAATTGATGACAGGGATGCTGTAAACTTGTTAGCCCATATCTTCTGAGCTCACACAGGGCACATAAACATCCTCGGCCCGCTGAGGCACAAAGGGTGTCGGGCAGGGCTCTCAGACATTCCAGCATGCCGGTCACATCCACACTGAAGACAACGTGAGCCACAGTCTTCCACTTTCTGGACACGAAGAGCTACTCCACAATTGTCAGGTAATGTGGTAAAATGTGTCAATCAAATAAGACTTATGGGCACACGGCACCACTACACATGTGAAATTCACACCCGAGTCCGGTGGCACCACAGTAGGTAAATGAGACGGCAGGAGGGGGCATTTAACACTCCCACACTGAGAGACGGAGGGTATCTTCGGTGGCGGCGCGGGGGGAAAAAGGCTTAAATGATAAACAGCAGATATTCTACAGGCGCAAATCGGATTTCTCACAATTATCTCTGCAAGCCCGACAGGCACCAGGGGTGGGCCAGGAGCACTGAACTGGTGGACATTGATTGGGTTATTTGTCCTCTCTTATTCGAGGCTGAGGGATTGTGGGAGCTGGACTGAGGAGAGCCTCTCTGCAGGTGTGAACCCACCCCCTTACAGAAAGCAAAATCCCCTTTCCCTAAACACAGAGACGCATATTCACTCGTGGTTAGAAGAGGGCATGCAGTGACGGTTTCAAATGGAGAGGAGAGGCCTTTTATACCGTCGGTGTTGTGACTTTATGTCACCAAGATGGTTTCATGATTACGGGGTTGACCATGTGAGACATCAGCACACACTCCCATTCAATTTGTCTTTAATTACATCTGGTTAATGCGATGTGCCCGTATTTTTGGTTCCAGCATCTTCTGTATTAGAAAGTGACGGATCAAAATAACATATCCTCTGATAAAAGTCACGTTTCAGTCACGTTCATACATTGATAAACTCAACAATAAAAACATGCTATTTTCAAGACGTTCTAAATCACTCATATTAAATATTTTTGTCCCGTTTCAATCTGCGAGTAAACGTCTCAGCCAACCTGAATTCTGAATTAATTACCACTGTCACAAGAATGCAGTAGCTACCTACAAGGTATGGTATTGGAACAGAGCGAGTCGATACATTTTTGGACACGTCCCTGCAAATATTTCACAATAAAAGCCTTGTGAAGAACTGGAGAATAGATTTGAAAGGGAAACAGGAAAACGTAGGGTTTGTGTTAACAGAATTATGCATTGACAAAAAGCACATTTTAGGGCATTTATCAGATGCTTTTGTCCAAAGAGACTTATAGCAATTCATACACTGACAGTAGTGGCTGCCAGGCTAGATGCTAACCAGCACATCAGGAGCAGTTTGCGGTTCAGCATCTTGCCCTAAGACACATGCGGAAGCGCTCGACATGCAGACAAGGGGAATCGAACCAGCAACCTTCCGATCACAAGATGCTGGCTCTGCCCCTGAGCCACAGCCGCCCAGTTGTCTGGTTTTTGGCACCAGTTTAAGGTGGGTTGGGCTCAGAAAGAACATCATGGCAGAAGATTTACTAATTTTGAGGTTGCTTGCTTTTGCAGTCAGGCCATTGTCAATCAAATATGATCATACCACAATCGCATGGTTCTGATGGAACAGACCAGCTGAGTTTTTAAACTTTGAACTCTAAAGAGTTGGCTCAGATTGATGACAAAACGTTAACTCTGATTTGTGCTCATTCAGTCACCACTAAAGTTGTAAAGAAGTATTCTGTTTCAAACCAAGACTTTGGCGGCTTTGATAAATCTGATCACCCAAATTTCAACCAAGGATCAATATGGATAACTTTTAACCCACCAGGCAGTTTACTGAGCCAAAGCTCTCCACATAGGAGTTTTTCTAACTTTGTTTAATGTAAAAAAAATAATGTTTAATAGCTAAAATATCAACTTATTGTTGCATTTCACTAGCAAACAGGTAAAGGGGAGCTCAGGCTATTACGACAGACGAGAACCATTACGAGTAAACAATGGATTTTAATACAGCAGCGCTTTGTTTGACACCAAATAAATACTGTTACAGTCAATACAATATTACATTAAAAAGTAATGATCACAGTGTTGATGCGCTGGATGACAGCTCCTGCAACAAAGAGAACACAAACAATATTAGATATTGTTGTATTAGTATTTACATCAAATATGTGTCAAAACTTTGTAATTAAAGATTACCGTTAAGCTGAGCAATAGTTGGAACTCACTTTAGCAAAACTAAAGTCAGATTATGTCACGGTCTTACCTCGGCATCAGTTGTATATATTTGGTTACCTTACCGATCCTTTACAAAAATAAAAAAAAGTGTCTTGAGGTAGGAATTTTATAGGAAGTTTGCTCTCTTTAGGGTAGGAGGAAGTTTTTTGTTTTTTTGAAATGGTCTTTTTTTTCAAACTCTTTTAGAAGTGTTCTTTTTTCACTGCCACATCATTTTGTCTTTTTTTGTTTTTTTTTCTCTTTTTTTGTTTGTTTTCGGCAGGATGTTTTCAGACCATTTCAATTCTTTATTTTTTTGTACAATCCCAAGTAAAGCCAAGAACTGAAAAGCCAAGCTTTCATACAAATCATTTAAACACAGACATAAAATATTTACACGTGAGCATTTAAACCAGTCAACTTAATACTAGTCTGCAAAAGCTACCGTCTGTTATTCAGTTAAATTACAACACAGGTTTTGTTTTCTTAAACTGACCGTTCAACCAGTGATCAGCTGTCATGTGTCCCGACAAACCATTTGTGTATTGTCAACCAAAAAGAAAACCAAAACAAATACAGAACTAATTCTACATTAAGAGCATTAAAAAAAATCACAACTGTTAAAATTAATCAAACTCACACACGGTTGTTCTGCCAGTTAAACATTTGTGAAGGAAAAAAAATGTCTAGCCAAAGAGAAAATGTGCCTCATTCATTTATAAACAGGCATTATAAATTTGCTGGATTGTTGCTCCTCTTCCACTGCTGTGCATCGGGGGAAGAGCGTCCGACTGATCTTCATCTGCGCCAGGGGCGAGGCTCGTTGTCATCCTCTTCCTCATCGTCATCCTGCAACAAGGCATCGTCACTCAGTGACTCTTCTGGGTACTAATGGGAGAGGAAAATTGAGATTAGTGACTGCATAGATGACAAAAGGGAACCAAACTGGACACCTTCTATTTCAAGCTCAGCAACACTTTTACCATGTACTTAAATGTCTCAAGAGACACTACGGTCTCAGCTTGAGTATACCATGCTGCAGACGGACCAGATGCTAAATAAAAGTGGCCATGCAAGAGCCACATGGCGACATGGCGACAATCCTCGCTGTAGAGTGTAATGGCTCCCTCTTGTGTTCTCTTAATATAACACAACAGGAATTAGAATAAGCTTATCTGATAGGATATCTCAAGAGAAATCATCCAAATGTCTCCACTGATCCCTTTTTCTTAAGCCTCATCATCTCATGTATGCAAAGAGAGAAATGTGTACAAACCTCATCGTCCTCTGGTTCTGCTTCATCCGCATTTGTAGCACTGAGATTCATTACAGCCTTATGCCAGGCCAGGCGTAAGATCTGGTTGTTTAACCTTACTCCGTGAATTGCCGCCTGACGGACAGTCGGAACACAAGAGGCAGGAGAAGAAAAACACAAGTTTAGAGGAGATTATGAGGTTTAAAAAAATAGATGAATGGGCTTAATCAAAGTGTGGTATGGCTGGTAGGGCTGACTCACCTGTTCCGCCTCTGCTCTCGACTTGTAAGTGATGACTGCAGACAAGTTGGTTTCATCAATCTGGCAATCTTCAATCTCTCCATATTGCTTCAAAATTGTGAACACAAAACATGTTGGTCACTTCATTAAAAAAAATTTAAAACAAATTCCTGTGCAATTATTGAAAACATATGCATCTTCTGTCATTCTTATGTACCTAATGAACCAGAAATAATCTCAATTCAATTATCAAGTAAGTTATCGTGCTAATGATGTGATGTGCCATTGTAGCATTTGTATCTAGACAGGCTGCCCTGTGACTGTGTGTGCACTGTGCAATTGTAACCACCAGAGGACACTGTTGATTGTTTCTGCTAAACTGACAATTAGCACTAGTCCAATGTTCTTGGCATTACTGTATAGAATATATCAATAATATTAGATGAGTTAAATTAAAGTCTAATGATTTTTTTTTCTTAATCGTCATTTGCGACATCACTTTCGTAGACAGTAAAATAGCACATGGGATTTCTGGCCTATGTTGATGCTTAGATTTTTAATTATTTTGTCTTTCGCTCCGTATAACCACAGATCTGAATTGCTATCTTCTCAACATTTAAGCTGGCAGTGCCTTTTAACACAGAGTCCTCTGAACTACCACCTAAAAAAGGTAAAATTGGTTCAATTGTGGATACTATATCAAATTTTCAGTGAGTTTCAGTCCGACTTACAGCAAAGTGTGGCAGCAAATCTACACAGTCCGTTCCACCAAAGCCAGAAATCTCCAGCGCTCTTGGTCGATGGTCCACGACTGCATGCACCGGCACACCTCTCCCCCGACCTCTGGAGCCCCTTCCCCGGGCCCTGAGAGCCCCGCGGCCCCGAGTGTGGACCCCTCGGCCTCGCCCAGGTGAGAGGATTCCCCTTTTAGCTGCCTGAGCAAACAAAAATAGGGATGAAAAGAAGTCAAACAGAGGACCAATAACAACACATGATTAGAGTTGAGCTGAGATAATACTTGAGATCATTTCAAGTCACATGAGCACAAGTGCCCTCAAGTGGCAGGTGTGTAAGTAGCATTTTAGCACTTGATTATAAGCTTGAGGATACGTTTTTCATAATCGAGATCAAGTAATTACCTCAATTTGCAGCTGGGTATACTTGATCTTCAACGTAGCAGTGTCCTCTCCGGACTGAGTCTTCTTGTACAGGTCGAGCTCTGCATCCAGCAGTTCCTTCTGAGCCTGACCATAAAACAAACTCACATCAGGAAAGATGGCATTGCAGATCAATAGCTGTAAGTCTAAGGCAACTGGCTTGGACGCATGACAGAAAATCAAGTTGCATTTGACTTCAAGACAAATAAAGACATTTTCTGCAAAAGGAACAAAAATTCAGAATTAAAGTTGATTAAAGAGGCAGTGTAATTCATATTACATATAACATATAACAGCTTGTTAGTTTGATGTCTGGGTGTCTGTCCAATGCAAGGAAACACTACCTGAGCCTTGCTCTTGGATGCGCGTAGTTGGTTGCTACTGCCTGAGATTCCCTTTATCTCCTCTTGCAGTTTGGTGATGCTCTTGGTTAACATTCCCAAAGTTTCCATGATCTTGGCTTTATCCTCTGCCTTCATTGCTTTGTTCTTCTCAAGTTTGGATATCAGGAGCTGGAGAGGACGGGGGCAGAAAAACAGAGAATCACAAGTTTAACCATCGTTTGTACTTGAATAACTCTAATCAAATCAAGTGGATGGGAGACAGTGTAAGATTAATATGATTGTTGTGAAAATATGGATGACTTTACTCTCAACAACAAGCTGTCCTATTACAAGTTGACACATGTTCTTAGTAATGAGTCACAGATCCCACACAAAGCTTTCAAACACTGCTGTTAAATCATCTGAACCAAAGAAGACTCCACAGACTGGCCCGGGGACTCCGCGTGTTCTTAAGTGGTGAGTCACACTCTTTTATAGCTCACACACTGACATTTAAATCTAGTATTGACAGGCTGCAGCTGAACCTCAATGCAGAGCAGAAAAAGGGACATTTGAATGTTTAAAAATCTCACCTTCTGCGTCTCAATGTGCTTCTCCAGTATTTCCTGCTTCTTCTTCCGTACATCCTGCTGTAGCCTTAGAGCTTCCTGCGAAGGAAATATGGATATTGATTAGGCACTGCCTTCTGTTCTTAGTAGGAGAATCAGAGTTGCTTGTTTCTTCCATTTTCCTTACCTGCTTCTTCTTCAGGGCTTCCTCTGAGGTCTTCTGGGCTGCCTTCAGGGCTGCAGGATTGTATACAGTCTTTGTGAGGCCCATGGATGTTGAAAACACCTGAAAAGGGGAGAGAAATGATTAAAAAAAAATATATAAGGATTACACAATTTGAATGAGGATGGATCAGTAATCCTGAACAGTGATTGGATGCTTACTTTTTCAACAGGAGCTGCCGGTTTGGCAGAGAAACCCAGACGGTCCTTCACTGACACTTTGGAAGGATTCTGCACCAAAGAGGAGAAAATACATAATGTTTACACACACCTACTGCAGATATGGACAAGTGTATGTGAAAAAGCTCAGCCTCGACACCATCACATACCTGAGAAGCTACGCTGGAGTCTTGGGAGGGCTCAGAGTTCGCAGAGAGCAGGGGTCCGAGGCGGTCTTTAACGGACTGCTTCAGAGACGTGGCTGAGGGCTGCCGAACGACAGAGACATTCATTACATTACGTCTCGTGCATTTTAACACACCAGCTGTCAGAAATCACTTCTGATCTTTAATCTTGCCATCCTGAATTTTAGGTGCATCTACATCTACTTTATTAACTGTCTTCAGACATTTGCTAGAATAATTCACAAAAACCCTCATTGAAAGACTGTAAATGGAGGCAGCACTGGCATTGATGCATCATGTTTTTCCAAGTGACAAAAGTGAAAAGCAGGAGAGAACACTGCTGTGATGTGCCTTGCCCAGTTTTACAGATGATCAAAAACACCCTTGAAGCGGGGTGTTACATTTCAAAGAGCAACAATGAGAGCAACAACAAAGCAAGCTGTGGCTGCACTGAATTACGCTCTATTCAATCCGGTGATAGAAGAATCAATAGCATATCTGCCTCTCCAGCAATGGATTTCTCAAATCAAGAGAAGACTGTTGGAAGCCCTAAAATAAACAAGACTATTAATGTAAAAAACTGTACTGAGGATGGACTCAAAAATGTGTCTGTTTCTGGCACGTGGTCACCATGTAGCTAATCTTGATTAATCAACACAAACACTGACAACATTTTTTGCTAGTGTTAACAAAAATAATATACAAGAACCAAATGTTATGAATGAGGGTTTTAAATGAACTTCTTACCATGATTGGTTGTGTCTGAGGCTGCTGCTGTGAGTGTGACTGGCCCTGGCCCTGCCCATCACTCCCATCGTCGCGATACCAGTGCACCCTGATGAAGCGGTTATTGAGAACAGCCTCTGTGCTTTGCATAGCCCGCTTGGCCTCGTCGGGCGAGGCAAACTGAATCAGTGCACCTTCTGGGTCATTCTGGTAGGCCACCTGTAAAGAAAAAAAAACAGTGGTGATCCTAATTGAAATGCTCTTTCAAAGCTCCTTCAAGTTATGATTCTGGATTCACACATTCATACTGTTCACACATTAGTGACCTATGGTCACCGATCGTTATCGGCCGATAAACGTTGCATAAAGTTCGATCTGTGGCCTCTATAAAACCTGATCAGATAAACACAGGTGACAGTTTCTCTATGTGCTATGTCACAGCCACAGCCACACACACACACACAAACACTAACACAAACTAACCAACTAACTAAGTAACTAATAAATAAGACGCGCTCTGTTGGAGTTTGAAGTAGTCTGTTTAATCTACTTTTTGGAATTTTCTTTGCGATACGTATATTTTCTGACGTCCTGCGTGGGAGGACGAAGTAACATTGTTTGTTTCGAGCCTTACAGCATGACAGCTAACAGCAACCAGAGCTAACAGCTTACAGCGGAGGAACAAAGTGAGAATGAGAGTTTCTATTCAGAGGAACATAAAGTGTTAAACAGTGAACTGCAGTTTAATGTGACAACACAAAATGTTTACACTGAATAAATGTACTGAAGTAGACTACTAATGTCAAGTACAGTTGACATGAGTTTGAAGTTAGACACTTTACATCAGTGTACATTTTATCATCTGTAAGAGATGAATGCAACGAGACTCATATAGTGACCAGACGGTGGGGCGCTTCAGTGCACAAATACATCACTATAAGGACTGAGACACAGTAATATTCCCAAAAAACGGTTACTGAATTCTGTGTCACATTTACACATATCGATTGCTCTATCGAGATATAGATATGTAGATAGGTATATATAGATAGATATAGGTAGATAGACCAAAAGGACGTTTCTTTACTTTACTGTCATCTCAAGTTATTTTAATCATACGTGATAGGTCTCGGCTGATACTCCTTCCAGCAATCGATGATTGGCCCAGATTATCCAGATCAGAGCACCTCTGCCTATGATACTGCATAGTAACAACATACTTTATCGACTGCTAACCATCAAACCTGTGACTCATATGGACAGCACCACAAAGGGACTGACCTGTAGGTTGACGATGGTGCCAAACTTGCTGAAATGTTCATTGAGTTTGCTGATGTTGTTGAGCTCGGAGGGAATCTGCCGAACCAGCAGCTTGGTGTTAGGAAAGAATGGAGGTCTTTTGTGGTAGCCCTGGTGGTTGGGTTTGTTGAAGTTGGGTCTGAACAGCAGAGGAGAGAAATCATCAAGCAAGTTAATGAGGATGCTCTCAAAACATACCCCTGTCAAAATGAGTTTAAACAACCACTTTGAAGGCAACATATTACTTTTATATTGATATTGGCATTATGAGAAAAAGGTGTCTTACTTGTCAAACCAAGGTTTCTTGGGAGGAAGGCCTACATCGTGGGGCATTGATGGTCTTTTCCTTGAATCAGACTCCATAACGATCCTCATACTGTTGTTTGGAATCTTGTCTGGCGAGGGACAAACACTGACATGTCAGTTCTACAGCACACAGTTCAAAAAGAGGATAACAGCTGTGGGGCAAAACGTCTGAACACTCAGCTGAAACACAATTACAGCAGCATGTACTGACTACTAGTATTCTACGTGTTTGTAAAGCAGCAACAGGTCATCAAAATGGCCAAAGTACTCTGCGTGTTAATGGTAGAAGGGACAGGACAAGCATGTTTTTAGACAATCCGTTCAAAGCGGAGATTGTTCAGTTGATGCGAACAATACCTCTCTGCGGCTGGTCCACCTCCCCCATTGTGAGGCCAATCAGATTGGGTCTCTGGGCATTGACCCGGTGGCGGTAGATCGGCCTGGAGGTATTAGTGATGCTGGGAGCCTCAGGATTGTACACATCTGTCTCATAGTTGTCTGGTCAGGAGAGAGAGGATACTTTAACCCATGAAACTGAAAGGCAAGCTACAGCAGCAGCGATTTATTGGTACAAAATTATATCTGTAACTTCAAAAAAGACCCACAGTTATTACCAGGGGGGAAGAGCGGCACTGATGCCTGGGGAAGAGAGGGGCGCATCCCAGAGGTGACAATGGTGGGAACAGAGCTGGTGATGGAATTGGGAGGAGCATCCATGCCTGACGGTTGCAGCGGAGGAAGCGGAGGAGGGGGACCTGTGTCAGACAGAGTGAAAAAAAATGCAACATCTTACATTCCAATTTAATTGACATTTGAAGGGCTGTCACGGTGATTATTCAAATCTGCTCAAGATCACGATGTGCAGCATTTTGCTCTTCTTTCATTTGTGTTTGCAAATTGGGCTCCTTTAGTGAAATAATGTTGTCTTAGTTAATTCAGTGTTTCATCTTGTTATCTGCATTCACTAATCACCTGCACTCTCACTCTCTCTCTCTCTCTCTCTCTCTCATCTCCTGCCTCCTGAGTCTGTCAGCCGTGGGACGAAAACTCCACAGCTGTGGTGAATTGGATTAATTAGCAGACCAGTCGTTGATTATGCAAAAAAAAAAAAAAAACATTGTTGTTTTTTTTCCAGTCGGGAGCACCACAGCAACTGAGCCTGAGGCTACATGATTAACTCCTTTGTGGCAACACAATTCAGAGCACATCCTGGGACACTGTTGTGCTCTGACTTTTCAGAGAGGGAATCCTCCTGTTACCCTCCTTACAGCGTTTCTGCCGTGTCGAGCTTTTTTAGCCTGGCCAACCTTGAATGTAGATTTTGCATATGGCCTTGTCTAAAGTGGCTGGCTCTCACTTTTCATTTAGTTGAAAGCCAAGAGGTTCCAAAACTGCCGAAGTTACATTTGGTTTTGCAACCAGAGAAGCTTGCCACTATCTGTATGTTAAAAAAAGAGGTTGCTTGACATTAACACGTTATTTCATTTATGCGGTCATTGTGACAGCCATACGCAGCGGAAAAATTAATAAATAAAGTCTCACATTTGTCACTTTTCCATATTGATTTTCTTTGTAAATTATTTTTTCTTATGTTTGTTACTATTCTGCCTGCCTATTCTGCTTGTTAAATATTGTGTTAAATGCTTTCACCCTAACTCACTTTTTTGTGCATATCATTTTTAAAGTTTACTTAATCCTGAACTCATGTGGCATCAAAAAAAAATTATAAGAATTTCAGAGTAATATCTAAATTCCTACCTGCAACAGGTGGAAGGCTGGGTGGGAGGGCGCCTGGTGGGGGCACAGGGGGCCGCAGGTTCACAGGTGGGGGGTTCATGAGCGGTGGTGGTGGTGGGAGACCTGGGGGCGGCGGTGCGTCTACACCTGGGATTGGTGGAGGTTGGAAGGGCAGCATACTGGGCAAATTCACATCCTCCACCACAACTGGGTCACTTCCATGGTCGAAAGGACACATGTCACCTCTCATGCAGAAGCCCTTTTCTGGAAATGGATTAGACAATTATAGAACATCAAACACACAGAACCATAACAAAAACACAATACCAGTCTACAAAAAGAAAAAAAAAACATTGAATCATCTTTCCCTACCATCATAGTCTCGACATCGTTTCCTCTGTTGAGGGGGTGGTCCCCGAATGAAAGGGCCACGATCCACAGGGTGCTCAGGGCGAAAGTTTGACCAACTCTCAGTGGTGTTGTTACTGTGATGATGGGTAGGAGCAATGACTGTAATGGTGCTGCTCAGTGTTGGCACAGGGAAGTGCGACGTGGTTGCAGTTGAGACCAGGGCTGCTGGGGTGTAGCCATCGCCACTCTCTGACCTGTGATCGTGATCATACTTCAACTTCCCAGAGTCTCGCTCTGCGAAAACACAACAGCCAGGTTGAAGAGTAAAATGAGTTTCATTATGGCACGCAAACGTGTCAGAACCTAAAAACTTTTAACATGATCGCATTATTAAACTCGTGTTCATTGTTTTTGACCTTAGTTGATCCATTCTAATTGTCATTGTGCGTCTGCATCATCTACTTGTGATCAGCCATCGCAGCTGCCATCACTGTTGAGTCATCTCCCAATGCTCAGCTCACTACAGATAGGTCTTTTTTACTTGAAAGTAAAAATCGGCTGGTTCTATATTGTATATCATCGAATATGATCAATCAATTCAATTAGTTGAAACCCAAATCTAAAGTAAATTCAACAAATACCTGAGATAAGCTTTGTGTCGTTTCAGAAGCTGTTTGGTCAGTTGTAATCTGTCTGGACCCACAAATGTCAGCAACAAAACAGGGTCATAGTTCAAATGAATTGAACTTTGAGCACACTGCAAGATATTATGCAAGTGGTGTCTCAAAACCTGAGTTTTGGTGTCATTGCTCTCTCCCAAAAAAAATAGTTTAAACTTGCAAAAACAGATCCTACTGGTGATCATGTGAAGCACCTTAGGTCATTTCAAATTCAGCATTCACTTCTTACCTCTACTCCTGCTTCTAGACCGAGTTCTGCTGTGCGACGGGCTCCTGCTGCGATCCCGATCCCGGTCTCTGTCCCTCTCTCTATCCCTGTCCCTTTCTCTGTCGCGGTCTCGGATGCGATCCTTGCTCCAACTCCGGCTGCGGCTGCGACTGTAACTGCGGCTGCGACCTCTCCTGCGGTTGTAGCGATCACGGTACGAATCCCTCCTTGGTGGGTTGCGGTCATATTCCCTCTTCCGTGGACGATCGTCTCTCTTACGATCATCTCCTCTCCTTAAAATGGGGGTAAGCAAGGATGTGACAATTAGTGAGAAGGACAAACACGCTGAAAGAGGAAAGAGAAAAGAGGAAACTAGTAGTTGCACACACCTGCCGTCTCTGCTGTAGCGAGAGCTTGATTGTGGAGGGCTGTGATTCACTCGTCGAGAAAACTTCTTGTCCCGCTCGTCATCCCGATTTGTCTGAACAAAGAAAAAGACATATCTATAAAAAAGATGGCCACTGACATGAGAAGCCCTCCACATTTACTGGTACCTTTAGATGCGCATGTGATGGACCTGTGAAGATTACCTCGTCTTTCTTCGGCTCATCTTTCTCAACCTTGGCCAGTGAGGATGCCTGCTCTGGCTGAGGGAGGTAGTTTTTGTTGTTAATGGCTTCAAACAGCCTATCCACAAATGGCTGGGTCTCTGAGAAAAGACAGTATTGCATAGGTTAATACACAGACAAGAGACTGAACAGGCTGGATTACATGTTTAGTAAGGTGGCTTGTGCAATACCACTTTAATGAAACAAGTGGATTATTTACCTTTCTGAAGAAATACATCCAACTGGTCTATACACAGGGCTTTGAGTTCCTTCTCACTTTTGTCTTTCTTCACCAAAGCAACAACATACTTGGCAAGGGCAGAGGGGTCTGCGTCACAGCTGGAATTGAAGAGGGACAGGAAAATAAGTAATAATTTCCATAAATTGCGTTATCTGTGATTTAACGACACTCTAGCAATAGCTGCAGTGTGTGTGTTTGTTTGAATTAGCATTAGCTTGAGTAACAGACTGACTTAAAGTGGGTAAAGGGGAGTTGAAGAAATAGTTCTGTCGCCAATAGCTATCGTTACTCACATAGGCTCGAGGGTATCAGACAGCCATGTTTTCAAGGCATCGAGGTTTTCAATGATCATTTTAAATCCAGCCGAGCTTTCCCTCCACCGCGGCCAGAGTTAACACTAGCTGGGGTGACGTTAATTATGTCCAAAAGGCTAGCGTTAGGAGAGATATGCCGGTGAAACTAGCCACTTGTGGTCTTCGGCTAGGCTGTGAAGCTAAAAGCAACGTTAGCGAAACCACCGCGTTAACGTTGCCCAGACTAGCCACGTTAGCATACGTCTTTCCAGGCCCCAAGCGTGCAACACGATTCCTCTTCTCTCGTGTCGTAGTTATGATGGAAATGCTGGCGGCGCGAGTCTATCATTCAACAACGTTCAACCCACTAATTCTGACGGTTGGGAATGACTTTATCCGTTAAACGTGAGGAGCATCCACGCTTCACTTGCTACTTTATCCCCTCTTACTAGCTAGCCATGCCATGGCAACTATTTACTTCCGCTTGTGTTCTCGTTGAGCAAATGTCGCGAGAGGAAGTTTGTACAGTATATTTTTACCATTCTGTAAAGTCACACTCGGGGTGTTTCTTGATAGTAGCTCCAAGGCCAGCTAATACACAGTGAGTTAAATATTTTGGCTTAATCAGAGATACGTGATTTTTTATGGCATAGTATGATTACATTGTGTAGATATATTACATATTTAGATGTATTGTCCATCATTTTGTACGAACTACCTTGTTATTCACATGACATACAGTATGAGGCATTGTTTGGCACCTTGGGAACTTCATTAGGAGTTACATTTTAAAAAACCTTGGCCACATGCCATTGAGTCACTGGAATAATTTAATTATTGGTGACAACTCTCAAAAAAACTACTCTAAAGATTCATTCTACTGAGTTGTTCTTTGTTTTAATCTATTACTCTCTGTATTATTATTTTTTTTAAATAAACTTTGTGGACACAAAGATCTTGACAAAGACAATGCAGGCAATGTTAAAATAATAATTAGATATGTTTTTATTGTTTCCCAGTTTCACTGGAACTACAGTAAAAAGGTACAGAAAGACAAAAGAGATAAAGATAAATACAAAGATATAAAATGTTTCCATTTTCCTCTAAGCAAACCAGTGTGATTCTTCATTATGACACAGTCTAACAACTTATCTCATCCCCCTTGCACAAACTGTTCTGTAACATACGTCATCTCTCTCAATGAAATCGTAATGTAACCCATGTTCTGGCAATACTCCACACAAACAGCATATAATCCAAAAACTTAAGACATTTTTTGGATCCAAATATATCGTGCGCAAAAAAATAGAAATGCAAAGGGTGATCGGCTTTATATTTTAAAAAGCTTTTGTTCATACAATTACATGTTTGCATTTTAAAATGTTATTGAACAGTTTCCAGGAGTATATAGTGCATGAATTAAAACATGTACCCCACAATGGTATGTGTTGAGATGTTGTATCTTGAAGTAAACATGTAATGCTGTGATCCTACTCTCTCACTGAAGCGCACAAACAAGTGATGGGGGGGGCAGAGTGGCTGAGACAGAAAAAAACATTCACCCTGTTACAAGACACTGTGCCATCAAAATGATTTGGAGGCTGTGATTTATGGTAAAACATTTTTTAAAAAGTTACAGAATGTTGAAATGTTCTTCCTCGGTCTGAATAAAAACATTGTGATGCCAGAAAAAAAGAGCGACCTGCAACAAAATTTTGGTTTGCAACACAGTCTTAAAATAAAGCTCATTATATACATACTCAACCTCTTAAAACAGCTCATTTTCAATACATTCATAGTTGCCCCTCAACATTCTTAGTGAATTACTCTTTCAAACATAGGGATGAAAACAGTTTGATTATGTATTAATATGTGTGCACACATCATTACATACATGCATGCACATAATATGAAAATAATACATTTTGAGTACAAAGATTATAGTTCCATTCCACTTACTATTTTGAATTGAATGGAAGGCAGGAGTACCAGTCCACACTGCAGTGGTTTTCACTAAGTACAAACAATTAAGACATACAAGGACAGCCTTTATCTTTACATTATCAACCCAGTACTATTTTTGTGTCCTCCTCACTAATCGGAGAAGGTGAGACACATTTCTTGCCTGAGTAAAACCTCAGCGTCAGCTCACTATCGACAATCTAACAGTCAAAGGTGTACTAAAAGCAGTGTATTTCTAAAAAATAAAATTAAAAAAAACGATAAAGAGTCAGCGCTTTAGACGCATACAGTACAGTAGTCCTTGTGGAGAGGAGTCAGTGTCTTAAGGTTCCCTGTCGATGAACTGCAGGTGGATGGGGGCAGCAGGGCAGAGCAGGCCGTGGGTTTTGGCCTTGACATCATCAGTGAGAGGAGACATGCCGATGTGGAACTTTTGAATGAGCTGAGGATCAAAACCACAGAGGGGTCAGTCAGATTGTTGGACTCATGCTTACAGCAAGTATACTATTTAAACTAAAGATCTTATGGGGTACTACGCTTATGACTGATTTTTATCTTGTGCTGCAACCAGCACTCCCTTGATGGTCTAGCATTGCACTCCTGTAACACTGTTGGACTCATTATAGACAAATTAAAACAACTGATATAGCAGACGTGTAGACAGGCAACACGTTTTGAAAAGCAGTCTACAGATCGAGTTACGAACTCCTTTAACAATGCTGGACTCAACAAGTACAGTTTAAAAACAAACGATCAAAATCAAACCAGAATCACACATATCGCCTTATTTAATCCACACATTCTTCTTTCTTACCCACAATACATAATACCCATAATTCCTACATTACCCACAATGCAGCATGACCAGTGAGTGACATCCCTGGAGGCAATTTATCACATCATTATGTAGTTTCCTCTGGAGCCACAAAAGGCGTTAATCTACTTTTTTTTCCCCCTAACATGTGCCAGTAGCTTCCCCCAACACATTTTAGTGGAGTTACCCTTTAAAGAGTATTAACTATGATCTCTTCAATGTTACATTGTAAAACTTTTTGTCTGTGATTTGTGTTGCAGTCAGTCAAGCTGTATACACACACACACACACACACACACACACTTGTTTGAAGACAACTTTTAAATGTTCCTGTAGCCTACCCTTGTGAGAACTAGATGCATCTCTAACTCTGCTATTCTCCGGCCAATGCAGCTTCTGATGCCGTAGCCAAAGGGAATCGAGCCAAAGTTGTCAACACGATCTGCGGTATGTTTCCTTATCCAGCGCTCTGGTCGGAAGTCTAAAGCATCAGGGAAGTTCTCTTCCTCCAAAGATGTGGAGTAGTGACACAGGGCCAACTGAGTCTAACAGAGGGAATACACAGAAAAAATGTGAGTTGGGTCGTGAAAACAGCTGGACTATTGTACATGCATCTGTACGAGAGATGAGTAATGCAGGATCATGTTACATCTTGTTCCGCTGTAATTATTTTTGGCTAATGGTTACGCTTTCTCTTCAGCACATGCACACACTGGAAGGCTCGCATCTCTCATGTCTTCATCAGTCTTACCCCTTTGGGGATGAAGTATCCGCCCACCACCAAGTCATCCTGGGTAATCCGTCCGTTGCCTGGGAGAACTGGAAAAAGCCTGCTCCCAGGGAGGAGCACACAAAGAGTGTTATTCAACAGCACTATACATTAATCCATTACAAAGTTTCCATTTTAGATTACTGGACAAAGGGAAGCAACACACTGAGAAGGATTGTGAACAAATTAAAAATACTCATGTGACCACATATAACAAAGGTGAGCCCCAGTTTTAAAAGACTGTTGCCGAATTGTTTCCAACATGACGAGGGACAGCAAATACAAAAAACAACAGAAGAGTTTAAAAATCCATGCAGCCTGCACCTCAGAGTCTCTTTGACCAACCCTCTGATGAGGGGCAGACGAGGTACATCATCAGCTGTCGCCACTGCTCCAGGCCCCAGAGTCCTCGTCACTTCTGTGAAGATTTGGTGCTGTATATGAGGGTGTTGCGCTAACAGATAGCTGGCCCACGAAAGAGTGAAGGATGTCTAGGAGAACAGAAAAGGGTATTTAGAAAAAAATAGTAATCATAATAATAATGATGTCCAGTATACTACTATTGTACAGTAGCTCTTCTATTAAATCTGTTTTGCAACAGGTTTGACTGCAATACTAGCTGATATAAGAGTGGCTGTGATGGTTGCGTAAGGGTTAGGAAACAGTGAGGGGCTTTGAGGGAGAGGGGGCCAATTCCACGTGCCGAGCAGACAAACAGTCTGAAAAAAGTCCACTCGACCAGCTGCACTCCCGGCCCTTTATCCCAAAAAGCATGCCACACATTTTGGAGCAGTGCAGTGTGCAGTTTACATCGAATGTAACCCGCATACACAGAACTAAAAACAATCCAATTAATTCGGAAAATCACGGAAATCAAATGGAATTTTAGGCCATTTCTCCCTCCCTCTATTTTTAAATTGGGTTTTCCAATACATCATTACTCAACCTTTTCCTCCTAAATCTTTTCCCACACATGTTGTGCCACCCTGATCATTTTCATTTCCTCTTTCCGTTATTGCAACCACCCGGCGCTCTCATTACAGTTATCTCCCTGTTCTCAATTGTCCCAGCTCTTCCTTCTTCTGACTCGCACGTCACTGACATTTCAATATCAATGACGTGGGCAGATGAGAAAAAACTGATATGAAAATCCATCTTTCCCGTATCGACACCCTGGCTTTACCGTACGCATTGTTGCCCACGCCCACATCTCACTTCTCTTCCTGGCATCCTCTTTCCGTCCGGCCCTCTTACCCCTGCTCTTCCTCCCACTTGGTCATCACCCTCTTCCCATCTAACCAACTTGCACCTAATCAACCCCAGCTGGGACAGATGCTGGCAACACCTCAGACAAAGCCAGAGAGGAGGAATCATATGACACAAGCTCATCCAAACGCAGCTCTTAAAAAAGGCTTAGGCCTCTCCCCGCTATCGCCCCACATCTTCTCTTCATTTCCTAACAACCATCGTACTCCCAACCCCAACCACCCCCTCCCTCCATGACGCCAATTCCCCGATCTTCGCTGTTTCACGACAGCGTCCCTCTTCCTCGAGCGTAGCCCCTTTATCCTCCCCCTCGTCTCACCTCTGCCCAGTCTGTGCTATAACTCTGGCTGTGGCTAATGTGTCTTGACAGCTCTTGTGTGTGCTGAGTAAAGGCAAATGCACCAAGGGGTCAGGTAATGACTCAGCTCAGTCCACCCCCTGCCGAGACGTGGCCGTTGCAACAAGTTCAACAAAAACAGACACACCCTTTTATCCCGTAGCCCCCAGCCCAGAACAAAACACTCTGCAGACATAATTCTCATTAATCTGACAGTACCCCAAACAAATTAGGCAGTAGCTATGCACATGTGCACTTACACGCACATATGTACCTGATGAGTCTGACAGAGCTGAAAAAACATTCTCATGGGTAAAGAACCTGATTTGGTCTTAAAGTTTAATTAAAAACATCTTTAATTTCCTGACTGAATTGTGTCTCGTGGAGGTGTCTGATGACTCAGTGGGCTGAGGCGCCAACCATGCAAGAGTAACACCCTGGATCCAAATCTGACCCAGGACCTTTCTCACACGTCACACCTTCGCGCCTTCCCAGTGTTTCCCCATTTCTGTAATTTTCAATCTGCCCATTAAAAAGAAGGCATAAAACTCTCCCAGAAATGACACTTCGCTGACGTGAGACCAACAGCTTTAATCATTCGCCAGTGCCATCTAATTAAGTTCTGATGTGGCAACACGTGAACACACAACACAGATGTCTCGCAGAGGAGAAAAAAAAAAAAAAAAGAAGACAAAAGCCCCCCTGTGTGGATCTAACAGACAGAGACAAATGACAAGAAACTAAATCCGAGCGAGAACAAGTTTGTCAGTGGGACACCGTGTAACCCCCCGATTCACTGCTCTGACCTGACGCTGGCACAGCTACACAGGCACAGATATGGCGCCAGAAACCAAACCCTTGAAACTCAACACTGACTCACACACACAAAAGACAGAGACACACACATGCACCTCCCAACCCCTCCACCTCCGGCTAAAGCCACACTCACTGCATCTTTAAACTCATCAAATCCTTCTCTGCACATGTCCTTTAAAGCTTCTGCATAAAAACACACACACATATACACACACACACACCGTGTCGACCCCGGCCAGTAGCATCTCCGTTGCGTTGGCGTAGATCTCCTCTACGCTCATCTCCCTGGTAATGAGCATGTGTGTGAGCAGCCCTCCCTGCACCTCCTGTCCCCGCTCCAGCTGGGACTTGATCTCCGCAAGCCTCTTATCAACGTGAATGCGGCCTGCGATCGGACAAAGACGGAGAAGGTGGGATGAATAGGAAAGAGGGGGAGTGGGGAGGTGAGGGATGGCAGTGAAGGAAATGAAAGGGAGGAAGGAACAAGTTATGTAACAGAGGAACCCCACACTGCCACAGCCCCCATGGTACAGCAGTGGAGATTTACATGCAAATCAACATTCCTTTCTATTGATGCCAGTCTATTTGTCCAAAAAATTTAAAAAAAAGGTTTGCAGGCCTAAACTTTTACTTATTTATATGTCACAAAGCACTACAGAACTAGTATTATCTAATATGTTTACAACACAGACACAATCTAGTACAGATCTTACATGAAACTTTACTTTTTTGGATAATACAAAAACAAAAAACAACAAAAAAGGATGAATAAACTTCAAACTTCAAGATTCAAAGCCCTGGTGGTCACTGGAAAATGGAAAATCTTACAGGGGCATTACATCGTCTTTTGTGGCTCTGGAGGAGCTTTGTCAAGTCTGAAAAGATAACTCCTGATGTTGGCTTTAGTTATATCGGCTTCTGCTTGTAGACTACAGGTACTTAACAAAGACTCCACAGCATCATATGTTTTTGGACCTTGTTATCAGAAAACATCTTCGTCCTCTGCCAAGACTTCCATTTTTTAAATGCTTCCTTTGCCTCCAGCTATTTGGAGGTGCAGCACTAAACTGCTGGGATACCGTTTTATTATGAATGTACTCAGGGTGATGTAGGCAGACAGTTTACTGAAACAACAATATGTAATACTCCACCACTCGATTTCATTCTAAAAACAAAGGGGGTACCATATCAACAGAGTAACCGCTAACTGCTTCCAACTGTAGCAGTCATAGACCATAATCACAGGGCCGTCCTGTTCCTCTGACTTCACATCAGCAGTGTTTCCCATACTGATGAGACTGTGGGGGCCCGCCATAGTCAAATTTGCCCCGCCATGGTCTACTTATGGAATGTGAAAAAATATTTCCGCCTTTCCAACGCATACTGACATTTCAGTCAGTCAGTCTCTTTTGTTTGCATTACTTTTAATGATTTCAGTACTGCTAATGTATTAGTGAAAACACACACACCAACAAACTGTAGGCATAAATAAATCCAGTGTTAGAGAAAGGAACTATTTTACCGTTGTCCTCCACCGCAGTCCTTGATGTTAACTAGCATGTTGGATATTTAGCTTGATAATTAGCTCGAGGATTAAAATGGTCACTGAGATAACTCCTCTCTTGAAGCAAATAATAAAAATAGTATTTCTGTACAATAGTAGACAAATCTTCATTCCAAGCCAATGCAGGGGAGTTCATGATGGCTGTGTGAGAGCATTATAACCCCCCAGCGCCATAGTCTCACATAGTCTCATAGGGAAACACTGATCAGGGATGTTGTACTGCTGCGTTACTGGTTGCAAGTCCTATAAAAGTAGGAGGTCTGACAAGTTGTTATAATTTCACCGCTTTCTGGTTGATCAGCAAATGAAAATACAATGGGTAGTTCAAACCCTGAAGTACATCTGGCCATATTTCAAGATAAAACAACATATTTGATAGCACAATAGCTAGCGTTAGCATTCAGCCACTTCCTAGCCAACGTTACTGTTTGATACATGTCACACGATGTGGGGGGAAAGGCGTATGTTAGTTCTAAAATATCAAACATACATTTTGGACACATGTATTCAAACCTGAAGGTGTAACTGAAATTGTGTAACTGAGATATAATTAAAACGGAAATGTTAGCTAGGATATGGTTGAATGCCAACGTTAGCTAACAGGTACTTTCCATTATCTCTTCAGTTGACATGCAATTTGGAGCACAAGCAGCACAACTTTATCACATAACAAGAAAATGGCCACCGTGTGAATATGGTCTATTAGTTTGTTAGCTCAGTTTGGAATTCATCTAGCTGCCCAAACTGGGCATGTTGGTGCTTACACAACTAGCACAGGAGGTTTGGTATGGGAGTTAGCATAACTTCAGAGGAGCCCTACAGCACAATACATTGACAACATAACCTCAAAACTGTCACTTCTAACCAGTCCGTTGGTAATTTTAGTAAATGTTTGAATGTTTTCAACTGAAATTCTTACACGTAGCACCTTTAAAAATACATGAGCTGACCAGAGTGCTTTACAAACAAAGGCAAAATAAAGTAAGATCATCAGAACAGACAGAAAAAAGATCATGCATAGAGTTCAGTTTGAGAAGTATAAAAACTAGTAACACAGCTATTATGAAGGTTTATTTATCCGTCACAAGTTAAGTATGATAGAAGCCAAAGAAAAGAGGTGGGTCTTGAGCTGTACAACTCAATAGACGGGGATCTGATATATGGGGGCAGTTTGTTCAACGGACTGGGGCACCGTGAGCTTTATAAGCTTTCGACCACTTACTGAATTTGAAGAGGCCGTCCCAGGAGAGACAGAACTCCTCCCACGGTTTGGGGATAACAGGTCGGAGCCACTTGGGGATCGCCCCGGCGTACATGGTCGTCTTGAAGGAGCTGAACATGAGGTGCAGTGCACTGATGTAGTCTTGGGTTTCCTGGGGAATGTGGTTTTCCAAACAGCCTAGTCGGCACTCATACAAAATGGCCGCCACACCTGTGAAGACGAACACGATGAACATGTAACTTTTCTGCGTAGTTGGAAAGCAGTGAAAGGGATTCCTGTCCCGTCACTGGATACATCAATAGTTTGTACTTTTGAGCATAAGCGCCTCGGCAAAAGCCTACATTTTAGATGATTGAAAAGTACTTTTCTTATTCCTGTCAACTTTCTCTCTGCCATTACTTCTTCGCCAGCATCTCATTCTCTCCGACAGCCTCACTGATCTCCTTCCCCCCCACTATCCATTTCTACTATATCTGCAGTCTTCCATTCAAATCCATCCTGCCAACTTTGAACTGCTTCACAGACAACATTTACCAACCTTCCATGGCGTATTTGAAGAAGAGGTCGTTCACATTGAAGACAGTCACGCCGTCAGAGGTCTCGTTGCGCAGGGTGCACATTTTCTTGATCAGGTCGTCTACCACCTCGTTCACGTCATCGGAGAAGACCGCGACGTCACGCGGGCGCATGATGAGCTGCCTGAGCACGCTGCGCATCTTCAGCCAATCCTCTCCCTCTCTGGAAAAAAAAAAACAGGAAATGGGAGACAAGGTGAACGCCTGGCATTCTCGTGAACTGTCTTGTATTAACACAGCACATTCACAGACATCTGTTAAGAACTGCAAGTGCTGCTGCCAGAAGTTTATTGATACATGAGCAACATTTCGAGGAGTATAGAGCATGCACCCGAGATCCTGGAAATGTATCCCACAGAAGCTTTGTGCTGTGCCCATCTGAATGTATGGTAACTGAAGTGATAATCCTGTCAACTCTCAAGTCAACAATGCTTGTCCAGACTCAAAGGTAAAAAAAAGGGGGACTCACGCTGAGATGAGTCCGGTGGAACGGCCTCTCATGTCTCTGTACTCCTTCCAGGACTCCATGTTGGCTCTCTGAGGGGCCACACCCTCGGCCCTGAGGACTTCCGCCACCAGATCACGGTCAGCAACCGACACCACCAGCTGGGGCCCGAAACGGGATTTGAAAATTTTGCCATACATCTGCCTGTGCTTCATCTGTAAAGGCAGCGGGGACATCAGTAAATTAGTTGCCATACGCATTTCTTGTTTGACTAACATCACCATATGAGGCAACATTATGTGACTTTTTCACCTTAAATAACCCCTTTAAAATCAATTTCATGGTACAGTGTCTCGTAACAGGGTGAACAGTGTCTCTGTCACAGCCACTTGTTTCTGCACTATGTCACTTCAGTGAGCGGGCAGGATCACAGCGTTACAGACAACTTTTCCACACATCACACAACATTGTTATGACGTAATGAGTTTTGTTTAAAGTCAGCACTTGCAATACTTCTGAGGAGCTGCTACAGACCTGGGATTTGGATTTATGGCAGTGGTGTTGCACTGCGAAACTGGGGAGTGCCAAATTGCACAAAAAAGGGAATTCCTGCATAATGTTGCTTTTGACTGGCATATTATATTAAAAATTTAGAAGGTAATGTGGAACATTTTGGTTGTTAGGATCAGATGTGTACATGTATACCAACAATTTACTAAAGAATTGTTTTTATTGTATCTGATTAATGCGGAAATAATAATTGTGTTGAATAGAGTAGTATTGCATGCCAGCCAGCCAAACCACACTGCAATAATGGCATGATTTAAAATCTTCAATTACACATCATCCAAATACAGGCCTATAAGCTGAATTGTCATAGTGTTGGTTAAGTAAAAGTGGATTATCTATTTTTGAATGGAAAATGGTGCTGTTCAAACAGCTGTTACCAAATAAACCCCTGTTGAAGAAGAATGCTGATGTGCCATCTGCATTTGATCTGATCTTATCCTCTGTCCTGACTTCTCAAGTACTCAAGTCACACACAAAAATGTGTAATGACACTTTCCAATCGTATCACTTGGATTTATTTCCAGATTAAATTAAGAAATATCTCCAATGCTAATGTAAAACGTGAAAAAAATAATCAAATAAAAGGTATGTGTGTACTCCACTTTTAGAAATCAGTACAATGGTTTGGAAATAAAGAATATTCACACACATTAAAGAAATAAATGGAGATGTGTGATGCTATAATTTGTCTCATTCTCAGTTTCTGTCAAGTCTCCAGACAAGATCAGCAACACAACCCATCAGAGGGTAACGACACAGGCACCCGTGTGTCGTGTTTTGTCATGTGGACTGACACCTCACTTCGTACCTTGGAGTGGAAAAGTGACGTGCGGCCAAACGCCTGGTGCGCTTTTACGCAACGGTCTGTGCCATTTTACGCATAGGTGGCGAATTTGGCCGACTCTCTGCCACTGGCTGGAAACAAAGAGATGATTGCAAGCTGGAGGCCTTGGTTACCTGGATTTCGTGAATTCTGCTGAAGCCGTCTCTCCAGAAGAACTCGACCAAGTTGGATAAGGTGCTGGGCCCAGGCATCTCCTTCAGGGTCTTGACTGTGGTTTTCTCGCCGACATCCGCCGGCGCGATCAGTCTCTCAGCCATGGTCTCTTCTCCAGCCGCGGAGATCCCCAAAGCCTCGCTGGCTGCTGACTTGTGTAAGGCGCGTAAAATGGAGAACAGCTGCCTGTTTGGCCGGTCGCCTTGAAAATTCTTCCAACATGCTGTCGTGAATTTATTCAGGATTGCCATTGTGTAGATATCTATCGGGGTTTTTTTCTTTTCTTTCCCAGAGCAAAAAGCTGTGTATGATGATTGAGTCTCCCGCAAAGTCGACGGGCAGCAGAGCTCACATCTGCAAAATGCACGTTCCTGGCACGTGCAAAACGCAGTCCTCCGTGTGTGGTAATGTAGTGTCAGATGGGATTGTGTTGTGGAACGCTTTTTAAATAGTTGCTTGTACAACCTCAGAACTGGAAGAGGATTGGACGCTGGGCCTCAAAAGAAGGGAGGGATAACTCTGTATTCGGTTGTGGGCGTTCCCCCCCCTACACACACACACACACTCAAAAGAAAAAGAAAAAAAAAGCTGCGGGATCCATCCTGTCCTTGCAAAAGGAGTGGATCACAACGTGCCAAAACGCAGTTACATCACACCAATCAATCAGCCTGAGACACACACACACACACACACACACACACACACACACACACACTGAATTAACCTTAAAGTGATTAAAGTCACATGAAACCACAGTGCATGTTTACACTGATAATAAAACAAAAAAAAGGAGAATCCCTCCCACAGCCTGGCTCATGTAAGCATATGCACAAATCATCAGCTGTTTGAACCTACACATGTAAGAGCTCGCCGGTTTGTTAATGTTTAACTTGATATATTTTGGGGGATGCTGACAAGACCGTGGAAACAGAACAGTTAACCGAGTCTGGAGCTCATAGAGGGATGAGATTTATACGAGCCACATTTCTGCTGAACACGAGAGGTGATTAAAACGTTCCCAAAGATAAATGGAATGCCGGGGCGAGATGGCAGCTCAGATGTAAGATGTTTGCACATCAGTCTTGCCTCTGTCTCAGAAAGTATTCGCGCTGATAAGAACTTGGGCTGAACCTCTCTCTGTTGCACTTCTCGACTTTTACAGATCTTGAGGTGGAGGTTTAGACCCTGAACTCATCACCGCTTTTGAACTTTATCCACTTTCTGATCAAAACGGTATCACAAGTTGCAGATCTCACGAACCACGCGTCAGATCTCCTGATGCCTTTCCGTGAACATTTTTGCGTGAGAAATACACTTCACTGGGATTGACCATCCTCTCGCTCTTCTCATCTCGGAGGACACGTGAGTTCAGATCTGCTTGACGCTCCCTCCGAGCCAGTAAGCCTCAAGTCTCCAGGGGACACATAACAAGGATTAACAAGGGAATTGTGCCCTGGGGTCTGCTGAAGGGTGGCTGGGCAGAGGTGGGTATTTTCCCACACTCACTACTTTGGCAGCCAGCACAAGGCACCCGGCTGTAGATGTTGTTTTCTTGGCAAGTCATTACCAAGAAGAGAAGGTAGAACCCCCCCAACCCCTTACCCCTTTGTGGCCCCGGCTTTTACTCGTGCCAAGTCCAAAAAAGGCTCAAAGTTTCCCTTCTTTCAGTCTTCAAGGGGGGGGGGGGGGATCTTGCAGCTGCACTTTGCTTACAAGAGCAAATGAAAAGAAATGTGTGTACAGAGGAAGAAAATGTGATGTGTAGCCTTCATTTGACGGCAGGAACAACAGTTATTTATGTGTTTTGATAGTTTTACTGTAAAAAGACACATGATTTTTGTAAAGTAGCGCTGTATACAACACACAAATTGCTCCTCCAGTGCTCCTGCGGATACTGGTGTAAACAAGTGGCCTTGTAGGGGGAAAAAAAGTGGAGCTTTCAATTTTTTAGAATGGCACAATCACAGAAAAGAATTTCAGAGACATTTCTTCTTTATAAAACATATTCAGCAACATTTTCAAGAGGGAATTCCAGAGAAAAAACAAACAAGTGAAAATGACCAGGAGAAGGGCTATCGGGAACAGATTAATATCCACAATGTGTGCGCCACAAATGAAGCCGCATTTACGAAATAATGTTTCCACAAAGTCCAACATACGTCCTCGCTTTTCCACCTCAGATGCAGTTGTCGGTGAAGCAGCCACTGGCAGTACATAGGACACCCTATTCCTCTGAGAGCTGATCTTTAGCTACTTAAAGGGCTCACCTATCTGACGGTCATACTCCAGTACCCACCTCCATACAGACATTTGTGGCTGAAATGCACTGCAAGGAGCATTTTGACTTTAAGTGTTTAGGAATTTATTTGAATTTCATAATTGACCATGATCAGATAACCATATAACTGCAACGTGACACAGTAAGTTTGAAAAATGACAAGCTTAGAAGCAAACGTTCTTTTTCCTTTTTTTTCAAATGAGAGCCAGCAGCTGGCAACACTTGCAGAGAGTTTGCATTTCACCTGCGAATGTCATGCATGTAGGTGTTTGAGGAAACTGGAGCTGACGCGCACATTTACCACATGGAGCCCTGCAGGAATCGTACGCTGCATCCTTAACCAGATGACGAGGTCGTTTTAGCCTCTTCATCAGAAAAGCAATGTACAGTGCATCATCAGTAGTTTCAGATGATATTCAGTGTCCGATTATCTCCAGGCTTTACTCTGTTCTCCAGAGGAAACTGGACTATCTGAGCGTGCAGCTTGTGACTGCTCCTTAGCTTTCTTCAACTTCATCCTATCGCCGTCTTGCAGCTGAGTACGTCTTCAGTCAGCGCATCTACTTTCTGAAGCGCTTGAAGAGTGGATGGACGCCCTTTGCTAGCGCGGCCGCTTTGCTGCCTCGACTCTGATATTCCATGTAGACGGTGTCGTCGGCACCTGACATGGAGCTCATGGTGCCTGTTCGCCTTGAGAACTGTTGAGGAGAGAGAAAGAAAAATGTGGGAATATTTCAGCACGCAATAGCACAATAGCAATCATGCAGAGGAAATGAAGTGCTGGTGTTTTTTTGAGTCCATGCTTGGTGCAGGTACTCACCTGTGGTCTCCCGCCAAGCTCTCCCGCCACCACTTCCTCCTCGGCATCCAGATCGGAAGCAGCGAGGACCTTCTGGAGCAGCTGCTGCTGTTCCTCTCTGCAGGAGAACATCAGGTCCTCCTCCTCCATACCTGCCAACTTCGTGATCACCTGTGAGGATGAACATGACAAGTAAGGAATGGTGTTTGTAAATAGAACAAGAGTGAGGTGACAAAGTTTTCTCATCCATAAACTATTTCCAATATGTCCTGAAGATTTTCCTATTTGTCCTGAAGGGTTTGTCACAAATACATTTAAAGGGGTAACCACCAATCTTCCATGTTGAAACTTTTTTACAGGTCTTGGCAGTAATACCCACAATGCAACATCACTGGAGACAATTCATCAGATTAAACACAGCTTCCTCTGGAGCCATAAAATGCTTTTAACTACCTTTTCACATATGCAGTCGTAAACCACAAGATTTGTAAACATATATTTCACAGTTACCCTTTCAGTAAGTATAAAGTATCGGCAACAGAGTAGGTGAAGTTCTCTAGGTATTAACCATTTCTGTGACTAAAAGATGCTCTTTCTGAAACCAGAGGATTTTCTGGTTCATTCTTTGTTTTGTCCCTGTAAACCTGCCAGAATGACTCTAAGATTTCAGTCTTGGCTCGTCTTGGCCAGCCTCACACGACACAGTGCCTTGCCAGACTGGATCGGATGAAACCAAACACATTTAAAAAGCATCTAACATCAGGCTCCAACGAGGCTGGGGCGAGTGTATCCACAACAGAAACGGAAACAAAGGGAATCCAACATTCAAAATTGATACTGTGCTTAAACCAGGCTGTTCAAAACAGAAATAAATCTTCAGATTCTGTGCCTTAATGTCACTCCTGTATGAATCGTGAGTTTCACAGAGGGAATGCACAATCCGGTGTTCGAACAGGGTGAAATTCGTGGTGCAATGTTGTGAGGACACACAAATAATGTGAATTGTTGATGATAAGATGCTGTAGAGGCTTAACACACCTTAAAGCTGTATCCCTGATCCACCAGGAACCTCTGCCTCTTGGTGGAGTAAGCCATCTCCTGAGTGTCCTGGGACACCAGTGAATAGAAGTACGCATTGTACTCCTCTGCTACCATCCCTAAAACAAGCGCACAGATGTGGTGAGAATTTATGGTCGCGACAGTTAGGTCAGAATGTGTCACGTGAGACAACAACAACAACCTTTTTTGGCTCGTAAGACTCTGCCAAGCCTCTGGGCCTCCTGTCTGCGTGATCCACCATGGGAGGAGATTTGGATCAGGACATTGGCTTCTGGCAAGTCAAATGAGGTGTCTCCAACCTGATGGGCACGAGAGATGTGATACGAATTCAAATGCATGGAACATCACCGCTTCATCACTGCGTCTGCGCGCATTTGCCGTTTTAAGGGAAGGCAAACATGTTTCAGGTTTTCTCCTACAAAAAGATCTAAACCTCTGAAGGTGAAAATTGGCCTCTCAAACATTTCATCATACTTACATCAAGCAATAGCATAAAAATACAGGCACAGGATGTTTATCATGGTTAGTTAGAAACTCTGGTCTGCCCCCCATTGGCCATAAGAACATGTTGCAAGGTGGCTGAATAAATCCGTATTATACGCACAAAATCCATTCCAGATTGATTGGTTTACCTTGGAGATGAAAATGGTGTTGATCTTGGGGTTGTGTTTGAAGTTCTGCAAAATCTGCATGCGCTCCCCCTGAGAGGTCGGACCGTAGATGTACGGCCTTGAGAAGAAAATTGAGAGCAGAATTAGAAAACCGTGAGGAAAGCTCATCTCGCCAGGCAATTTACGGGAAACGTTCAAAGCGCCGCTCTTGTCGGTGAATAACTTACTTGTTGAGGCGGATGGCGTATTCCTTCAAGGCAAACACGTTGTCGGCAAAGACGATGATCTTGTCATTGCGCCGCTCGTGAAAGCGAATGAGAAACTGGCAAGCACGGAACTTGTTGGGGTTCATCGTGTAGAGCAGGATGCGCTTCTTCGTCTTGATGGCCACGTACTCTCTGTAAAACTCCGGAGACATTGGGCACCACACCTGGAAGCACAGACAGGGGGGTACATTGTTCAGATGGCTTTATCGATGTGGCTCATGCTCCCTCGGTGATGCAGTCTCCTGTCGTCATGGCAATAATTAAGAACAATTTATGCAGGAACAAAAGTAGTCGTTCAAGGCTTAACAGTACAGATGTAGTGCACTTCATTATAGTAGCTCTATATGTGAAACATGAGCCCAATTTATTCAATGATCACAAAGTCTCTTTATCTTTATTTTTATCGCTCTTGTATTTCTACAAGGCTCACCTCTGCACACTGGACTTTGGCGATGTAGCCGTTGTTCTGCAACTCCATCCAGTTGGCCTCGTACAGCTTTGGCCCAATTAGGAAGTTGAGGTCCACGATCTTGTCATCTTCCCTGACCAGTGTGGCAGTGAGCCCCAGTTTGCAGTGCGCCTGGACGATGGTCAGAACACGGCGAAACATCTTGGCTGACAGATTAAAACACAGGGTTGACACATTAGCATTTTGTTACCAAAATATGCATACACCAGGGTTCCTACAGGTTTCTTCAAGTGAAATTTAAGACTTTTTAAGACCTTTTTAAGACCATTCATA
>CAEMYA010000013.1:5807445-5833348 GCA_903131615.1 Diplodus sargus
TAAGGTATTATTTCCAAATTCATAAATTCAATGCTTTTAGGACTTTTTAAGACCCCGCGGGAACCCTGATACACACCCCACTGTATCCCAAAACATTATGTCAAAAAATATTTTTTGCCGCAAGAAAGTTACACTATCCCCCAGCTCACCGGGGATAGTGTGCACCTCATCCAGGATAATGAGTCCCCACTCCTGGCTCCGCATCCACTCCATGACCCTCTCAGCCTCCCAGGAGCGCTTGGTGGTGTGGCCCAACATGGAGTAGGTGCTGATGGCCACAGAGCAGCCGATGGGCTTGTCCTTGGCGTCGGAGGTGAAGCGGCAGATCTGAGAGTCGTCGATGGTGGACCACATCTTGAACTGCGCCTTCCACTGCTCCACTGACACGGAGGAGTTGCCCAGCACCAGGCAGCGTTTACGCACCGTGCACGCCGCCGTCACACCCACCAGAGATTTGCCAGCTCCTGGAAAGCAAAGGAGAGATAAAAAATAATTGAAACGTACAAGATTTATGCTACATATAGTGATGATTTGAAATAGTAAGGAATAGGCCGGGGTTGTTGTTAACATCTAAGAAAAATAGAGTATCTCCCTTCTTCATAAGGGCTGAGCAAATATTTGTTGAACACTTTATAGCATACGTCATTTCATATACAAGTTCAACCATTTTCCTATTTCTGGTTTGTGTTTTTATTCAGATGAAATGCTTTGCTGGTGTCTTTTCTGTTTCGGCACCCAGCTGTCTCACCGCAGGGCAGCACGATGACCCCAGAGCGAGCGCGTCCATTTCCAAACATCTTGCGCAGACTCTTTTCCTGGTAGGGTCGCAACACAGCAGTGGGCTTCAGGTCTATGTTGATGTCGGGGTTGACGGTGTCGTTGCGAAAGTCGTACTCTGCCAGGAGGGGGTACTCCAGCTGAATGCAGCGCTTCTGCAGCTCTTCAATCATCTCCTGCACCAGATCAGAGAGGAAAACAGTTCAGAGTAGTGCACGATCATGTGATTTAATACTTTTTATACATGGCACTTCATTTGAAATAAAACCACAATAACACACTATCGTCTTGTGGTAATACAATTGCAAGTAGAGAGCCAGATATCAGAGCTTCACAACATTAAAGAAAGGAAGTCAGTTTGAAATCAGATGACTACCTGGCGGATCTCAAAGGACACAGTCTGAGTCTCTTCCTCCTCCTCTTCCTCTTTATCCATCTGTTCGTAGTAGCTGAAGATGTCATCCGGGACTTGCTGGGCGGACGTTTGCTCGTCGGTCGGCTGCTGTGAGGTAGAAGTACCTCCCTTATCCTGAACAGACTTTGAGATCTGTCAGAAGGAGACACACAGCGACATTTGTCAGTGTATGATGAAGGCGAACCACAGCTCCTGCTTGTCCTCTTCAAAACCACTGCCAGAACTTGACTGCCTTTGCTTTTCAATTGAATGGTGTTATAATTTACTAAAGGGCCTGATATGACTGTTCACTCCCTACATCAGACATCCTTCCTCATTCACCAACAGTATTTATTTTTTTTTAAACATGTGCATAATGACATGTTTAAGAGTGGCTGCACACAGGTCCAAAACCCTGGTTGTGCTGCCACCTAGCTGTAGCTGCATGAGCTGTCTCAGACCTGCGAAGTACAGCACACGGCACGCAGCACTGCACTACAGTGCAACATGACATCACACATGAGCAATATCAGTTATTGTCAGAAGTGTGGCAGACATTTCGAAACATCCAAAGGTCTCATGAACAACACATTTGATCCAAAAAAGATTTACAGTGGTGTTTGTAGTAATTTAAACTATCATTATCATAATGACGTTGCAGTAAGTTTATTCTTTTGTATATGGCCACAACGGCAACAATTAGACAATTGGGATTGGTTGATCAATTTCAATGATCAATTTTTTGATAGCTGATAAGTTGATTTGTCATTTGCCATGCAAACGTGTCAAACCCTGGCCGGTCTCAGCATTTTAAATGTAAAAACTTGCTGCTTTTTTGTTACTTATGTGAGTAAATGAGTCTTTTGGGGTTTGGGGAAATTGTAAGGCTCAGAAAATTTGAGCTAGCATTTCTTTTGTATTTACAGAACAATTAATGGATTAATCATAAAAATAATCACCAAATAAATCAATGATATCTGCTGATTATAATAATTGTCAATTGCAGCCCTAAAGTGTACCCCTGGCCAACACTGGGTAGTAAACACAAACATATAGCTGATCAAAACATGTTGAAATTAATACATTATTTATGTAATATTCTACATATTGGTGAAGTTTATTTCGTATAGCACCTTTCACAGAGCAAGGTCCCTCGTTCACAGTGTATCTATATTATCATTTTTATTGAAATGATGAAACTGTATGGGGGTTAGATAAGGTGTTGGAAGGCATACCGCTGACTTGCTGTGGATGACTTCAGTAATAAGCTCTGTGTCTGCCCCGTCTGCAGTACGGAGACGACATTCACGGATCACGTTGTCCTGCAGAAGCCGCTGGATCACATCAGGGAAGGCACTCTCAACAAAATACCTGAGGGTGGATAAGCGGCACCGTTCAGGAGGAGCACTGCACTGAAGGGATCAGTAATGATGCAAAGACAGAAGGAATGCTTGTTGAAGTGACTTTACCTGTTGTGCTTGAGCACCAGCTTGACTTTGCCGTAGCTCACTGTGCAGAGCTGAAGGGAATGAAAAGCAGCCATTAAACGACCACATTTTGCACACATGACATCAAAAACGTGTTCTTCAAGCTTCCCCTCTTCCCTCAAAACGCCAGAACGCCTCTCATCCAGACCTGAATGAACTGCACGATCCCATCAGGCACGGATGTCTTGCTGAGCTTCTGCAGATACTCCACAATATCAGAGGTCTGCAGCCCCACACTGACAGCTGCATACAGGGAATAGGCAGTCAGCTTGTACTCATGGACGTGGATAGGCCTGCACACTGGCTCCGCGATGGCCACCAAGAAGTCCTGGGCGTACTTATACACTGGTGAGAAGGCTTCGAGAAAGATGTGCCCATCCGGGGCCTGGAGGGGAGGAGAATGACAAAAAAAGAGATACAAATGTACAAATAAAACTTGTGAAATTGCAGGAAGGGAAGCAAAAGACGTTGTAAACTGCCTGATGTGAAGACAGGAACAATCCAAACATGTCTTACCACCCAGAGGGGGCGTGACGAGTGGTCATTCTTCAGCAGCATCTGGGCACGGTAGTCTTTGGCTCCATACTCATCCAGTTTTGTACTGGACTCATCCACTTGTTTTCCTGCAGCGGCCGGGATGGCTTCCTGAGACTCACTGCCCCCCGCCTCTTCTTCGTCGTCTTCCTCCTCATAGAAGCGCTTTTTGGACTTCTTGTCTGTAGCCAGACAGTATGGGTCAAAAACATGCATGGCAACAGGGTGGAAATATGAGTGAAGTACTTGTAGATTATCACATTCGAAGCAATATCATGATATTTATTTTTCTCATCTTAAAGCCAGTTGCGTTGTTTGATAAAGGATACATTTCAGTGAAGGAGTCATTCGTGATTTTTGAAATATAATTTACCATTCTAGCCTGCAGTTTATTCTTTACAGTCAGGTGGATATCAGCTACACCCATATAAAGCTCATCGTTGTGCCTCGCATATATTATCTCCTCATTTGAATGTAGTGATGGTACAAGAAGTGGCTACAAAGTGCAAGACATACATCTCAATATATTACCACAAGAAACCACTTCACTATCTATCTGCCATCTTTGATCATCAGATGAGGCGTCCAAAAACAAGACAGAGAAATCTGAGTTTCAGTTAGCACTTCTCCCTCAACATCCTCATCCTCTGCCAACTCGCCACAGAGTTAGCTAACAGCTAGCAGGCGTTAGGTTGGTTTGGCTGCAACGTTAGCAACTCACCCCGATCACCTCTATCCTTTTTGCCCATTTCACAATGTTTGGTTGTCTACGTCCAACATGCCGGATATATCCTCACAACCACTTTGTTGTACTCTGAAGCGAGACTGCGTAGTGCAACGTGAAGGCAGCACCGCCGGTACCCGTGTCCAGTACTTCCGGCCCCAGATTTCAAAATAAAAACTAATACAAGAAGCACTGACGTGATAGAAAATAAAATAGATAATAATAATAACAATGATAATAACAATAATGATACTACTACTACTACTACTACTACTACTTATAATAATAATAATAATAATAATAATAATAATAATAATAATACGATAATAATAATCGTATTATTATTATTATTATTATTATTATTATTATGGGACACTTTAATTCATTGAAATATCTTTGTTTTACCTAATTTTTAAGAAAAACACGACTACTACGATTTCTTTATTTCAGTCTGTGGTACACACAGAAAAAATAAAGACATTAATAACGATATTCACCATTAATAGCGAAAGAGATATATAGGCTACTCGTTAGCATATGAAACACCAGAAATGTACTCATGGCTGCATGTCGAAGAGAAGTGCACTAGGACAGTCGCTATAGCAGCAATCACATAATATTTACTGTGCTTTTATTCTTGCAGCGGGACGGCTTACTTCTGTTGTCAGTGCAGCTAACTTAAGCTAGCTTGATAAAAGATGCTAAAACCGTGTTGTTTACTTCCGGGGTGAAAGTTCGAAAAGGTCTTTCGGGCTTCCTCCAGTTTATGGGGCAGTCTTTTTTTTTAAATTCACTATTAATTGCTTTGAGTACGTGCTTGAGTATTCAACATAATGTCGTCCGATAAACCAATCGGACCTGCCTTACCACCGAGGTTCAGACCGGAGGAGAGCGATGAAGACTCTGATAGTGATAACGGGTGTAAGTATCAGACAAAATACATTTTACAGTGCAATATAAACCAACAGTATTCATGTTACAGGTTGCTTTTGCCATGGTGGTTCATGTTCTTTCGTCCCTCGACCTGTTGTAGTCTCGGGCCCGGCTTTGCCTCCCGGTTACAAACGGGGGGAACCGTCGAGCTCCTCGGATCAGAGTGAACCGGAGGTGGCGGTGAAAAGAGCCAAAACAAGACACACAGATGCGGACAGATCTACAGAAAAGTAGGTTCAATGAGGACTAAAAAGGACAGAAATGAACGTCTCAACGAACAAAACAGTAACAGTTCACTTTTGAACAGAGTTGAGAGCGCAAGAGAAGAAGAAGATGATGGTTTCTTTGGACCAGCTCTGCCACCAGGATTCAAGAAACAACAGAATTCACCAGACAGGTGAGCAATCAAATACTATGGTGCATCCCAGTAAATTATAATGAGTGTAAATAGTTAGTTTAAATGGTTAATCATGTAAGTTGTAACTCCCTGGTGTTCTCTCAGGCCACCTGTACTGGGACCAGCTCTGCCTCCTGGGTTTCGCAGAGCAGCGCATGAAAACGATGATGATCCTGACGATGAAGAAGGAGAGGACATCCCAGGGCCTGCCTTACCCCCGGGCTACCAGGCCGAGCCCTCCAGCAGCGAGGGAGAGGATGAGGACGTGATCGGACCCATGCCGTCCAAAGGGCCCGTTCAAGACTCTGTGGCTCTGGACTTCGAGCGCAGAGCGCGAAGGATGAAAGAGAAGCTGACAGGAGATGTGAGTCCTCCACTCCTCCTGGTGCTGTTCCTTTTTCTTGTGCCTTTTTAAAGTTGTCCGCTTCTGCTAGCTGAATTTGTGTTCGTGTGTGTTTCTGTGTAAATAGGATGCTCCTGAGGTGCTCACCAGAGAAACATGGATGACCGAGCTCCCACCAGAACTGCAGCACATTGGCTTGGGGGCCCGAACTTTCAAGAAGAAGTCAGGTCCGGAAAACAAGGATCGCTCTATGTGGACAGATACACCAGCAGACAGGGAGCGCAAGATCAGGGTAATCAGTTCAAAATGACTAATATCTTTTTTACTTAATGTTGTCAGTTCTTTTCAAACATTGCTGTCCTGTATTTTATGGATCTTTCCTTGACCAATAGGAACGCCTTGAGGGAAAGAAGAAAGGTGAGGAGGTGGAGAAAGATGATGGCCCACAACTCTCCAGAAAGGAGTTGGAAATGGCAGAGAAAGTGTCAAAGTATAATGTAAGTATCATTTACGTTATCCTTTATTTTTCACCTCAGTGTCCCAACATATAATTAAAGCCAGATGTAATGTACATCTCTGTCCGCTCCCTGTCACCAGGAGACTAAACGTGCTGAGTCTCTGATGACTTTGCACACAAAGACGATGAAGGAAAAAGCAAAAGAGAAGGTCGACATACCAGTGGAGAGGAGACCATTCGATCGAGATGAAGACCTGCAGGTGAATCGTTTCGATGAAGCGCAGAAGCAGCGGCTGCTGAAGAAATCTCAGGAACTGAACACACGGTTCTCCCACAGCAAGGAGAAGATGTTCCTGTAACGCTCGTCAGAATGTCAGAAATGTCTTGCTTCCAGTTACAGTCTGGCTGGGGGTATTTTCATTCAGGGGTTGTACAATATGGACTATGTTTCTATGGATAGTTGTGTTACACAAGTGGAGATTTTATTTCTTTTTGATTGTCTATAAGGTAAGCTGAACTGGACTTTATGTCACTGGCTGGGCAAATGTTTGAGCTTGTGTTTTTTTCAGGAAACACTCTCAAGCCTGATGACATAGAAGCATAATATTCAAATAAATCCAATATTTTTCCTACAGTGGTATGCAGTTTGTCAGGTTATCTTTTGAAAACTGTAAAATTACGTGTTGAATTTAGTTCACTAGATTTTAATCTTGTTGGACTAATGTCGCATTTGGCAGTCATTTTTTGATAAACGGGGGCACTGTTATGCTGGATTGTTCAATTCTGCATAAGATCACCACCTTTTTTATTATAGCTCAGCAATATTTAACAAGCCTGTGACAGTCCAACCCTTTATTCTTCTTCATTAAGCTCTAATATTGTTTGTTATATATGAGTGGCTTTGTAGAGCAAAACAAAACCTGATTACTCTTCGGCCAACCAAGTCAATAAAAAGAAGTATCAGTATCTCAATGTTCAGCCGTGCTAGTGATGTGGCCCTTTGTACATTTGTGATTGATCTATTTGTTTTTATTCATCAAACCTTTTACATTTTGCTGTAAAATGCATTGTTATGCTGCATTATCCTGTTCCTTTCGATATATCATGTGTCTGCTTCTGACAGTGTTTTTAAAAAGTTGATTAAACTTCTTTTTTTTTCACATTTGTTACTGTTTTGCACACACATTCTTATATAAGCGCGTATTGGCAAGAAACTCAAAAAAACGCGCAGTGCATATGGACCTTCAGAGTCGCCGTACTGTCGTATTTCTTTCACGCATGCGTGTGGCGGTTGTAAAAATAAGCTAGAAGAAGCATCATTTTAAAACATGTCAGAAAAAGGAGAAGTGGATTTAACTGGTGCCAAGCAGAACACGGGCGTGTGGCTTGTAAAGGTGCGTATATGGCCTTTTTGGTAACGCCAGTTCGTGGGCTATAGGGACAGTTATTCATTTAAACAGCGAAGACTAATAGTAATGTAGCTTAGCATTAGCCTCTACAATGAAAGATGCCTTGCGTTGAGCTAACGTTGGCTAACTTGATGTTAGCTAGACAAGTTAAACTGGTCTTTACTCATCGTGTATTTATTGTTTATGCACTTCACTGCAACTCTTCTATTATTGTAAATACAGGTAATTCAACCAAAGTAAGCAAAAGGTGGTCAGAGTTATAGTCTGTTAGCAGGGAAAACGATCGGTGCGCCCTGGAGAGAGATGCACTTTGTATGGACATGTTCGGCAACTTAATGTACAGAATAACTGACTTTGCACAGCCCATTATGTAGCTGACAAAGCATTTAGTAGAGTGATATAGGGTCTTAGTTGACGTCACGTTTTCGCCAAAATTTGCAGAAATGTAAATGATCAGCTCATTATATGTATGTCATAGCCACAAGGTCTTTTGTGCGAAAGTAGCCCGAGTAAAATAAACCCATGTTTCTTCACGCAGGTGCCCAAATACCTTTCTCAACAATGGGCAAAAGCGACTGGAAGAGGAGAGGTCGGGAAACTCCGAATCTGCAAGTATGTGAAGCAACTGATCATCAATTACATAGAGGCCAGCCTGCATATTTTATGTTGTTGTAGTTTAATCTAAGTGTCGTCACAGCATTTGAATATACACTAAGTTGAAGAGAGAAGGGCACATTTTGTGTGTGCTGATTAAAGCCTATACTAGTAGTGTTTTGTTGTTCTACTAGCACTAATCCATGTCAACATTCTAGACAATCAATTAATTCTAATTTTGCTCATCATTTTTATTTCCCAGGAAGGGAAACCAAGGAAAAGCAGAGGTAAGTGATAATGAAAGAATTTGCATCTAATGCCATGCACAGTGAAATTATTGCATGAAAGTGAATCATATTGTGATTATTTTGACAGATATTGTGACTGCTAAATGATTACTGATTAATAAGAATGATATTTTTTGCCTCACTGTTTTAATTTAACTAGTAAAAGTATCAATCATGAAGATGTGACATTTATTCTGAAGAACAAGATTTGTTGGCTAGAGCATCTGTAGCCCTGCAGTACTTAATTATAATCCTTCACTATAAACCTGTCATACGTTTTATCTTTATCAAACATTTGCAGCTACTTTTTTATTGGACATAGCACTTAGCTATATTGCGATCATGAAATATTTTATTTAGATTTATTACACACCCCAGGAAATTGTTGGGATTATGCTTTTATGACAGCCATTCTTGTGTTATTTAAGAATGGCTATTTATAACTCTGAAAAAAATTATGTGGTCTTAAACATCAGTTGTTGTTTTTTTAAGTAATGTGATAGATTAGGTAGGTTATCTCATCTTTTGTTTTTAGAGCATTCAGAACAACATTTATGCGAACCTGTCTGTACCTTTATTACTGTACTGGATTTGTGATAATGACAGAAAAAGATTCAAATCTGGAAAGGAGGTTGAAAAGATTGAATGTTCCTGCTCCTCACAGGTGTCTTTCACTTTGAACGAAGAGCTGACTGTGATAGAGGGTATAGAGGATAAGACGGTGTCTGCACCTCGCGAGCACCCCTTCACCATGCAGTCAGTGGGTGGTCAGACGCTGGCGGTCTTCACCGAGAACTCATCAGGTGAGTTACTACTTTCATCTGCTGTGTGTCTGATTTCAACACCTCAGCTGCAAGATGAGGTGCTCGTGACAAACCGCAAATTCATTTATACGTTTTCTGTGCCGTGAAATATCTGTTTTGTGTTTGAGCCAAGAGGTAAGTTCTGTGTGGTCAGGCGGCTGAGGCACCCATCCTGCTGCTCTTTGTACCGCTTGCTCTTCCCGCACAGTCTTTCTTTTTGCCTGCCCTGCTTGTCTCTGTGTGTTGTGAACTCTCAAGAGTGTGAGGTTGTCCACAGTCCTAACACAATACATATGAGAAATGTACTGTTCACAGTGGATAAGTGACACTCGGTGGCACACAGAGGAGAGCCGGTCTGTTGGGAATTGTTTTCATCCAGTCTGATCTGTGTTTCTGTCTCTACGTATATGGGAATTTTGGTTTCAGTGTTCTTCTGTCAGTCATTTCTTTGTGGTTTGACCTTATCGGTCCACTGTCAATCACCTCAGCAGATTCATTGGGTATCTGATCAGGCGCAATGGCCCAAATTGGGATTCTTTTAACATAGAGTAGATCAATATCAACACAAATCTTCACTGAATTTGTAGTTGATTTAATTTTTGCATGTGTTTCTTTGGTTTGGTTTGAATTTCACCAGCCTTGTCTGCCCTCTGTGATGTAGGTGTTTTTGTTGCTATGGGTGCTGGTGAGCTTTTGCTACTGTCCTTACTTTGGGACACCGACTTGTGTGTGTGCGCGTGTTTTAGGGCTGCACAGTTGAATTGTTGTTTTTGTTTGTTTTCTTATTTTTAAAAGCATTTAAAAGGGATTACTTGACACCGACTTATTCCTTAATGGAGGGCTTGGCCAAGAAGGCAGCTGCTAAGAAAAGACATCGCAACTTTGCCACAATTCTCCAAATCTATTATTCGATTTTACTTTTGAGTTTAAGGTCCCAATTTGATTTCATTTGATCTAATAAAAAACACAAATCAGCACTGGTGCCATTTTTGATTACCAATTAATTAGTTTGTAAAGATCAATAGATCGATTTGCATTTTCAGATTTGTTCAACAGATATGCCACATGGTATCAAGTGTGATATAACCGCTGTAGATGTATTGACCATGTGGCACATGAAGACCATATGGTCAAAAACTTATGATTTAAAATGGACATTTCACCATTTTATGGGGCTGTAAAACATTAAAAACAAATGTAAGATTCAGTCGATGGCAGAAGGGTATTTTACAAGAACAGTTTGAGTTTCTACACCTGCAGAAACCCACCAAGATAAGAATTTCTAATCCTGGTGGGTCTTATGCAGCATGTGTCTAGCAGCAGGACTCTGGTGGGATAGGGTATCTGTGCTCGCTTATTGTAAGGGCATGCTTGCTTTGCTCATACGCACGCGTGTCGTCACATTTTGCCGAGCGGCTCTGTGTGATCAAACGTTTTCGTATGCGACTAAACCCTGGGTGTGGTTCTCACTGTTCGATCCCCCCCTCCCTCCGTCTTCCATCCCCTGTATTTTCATGTTCACCATCCCTCCCTCCCTTCCTGTAGGCCAATCAGAAGAGAGATCTGATGGCACCAGCTCAGGGTCTGGGGCGGGGGCAGGTCCAGGTGAGTCCTCCGATTCGCCAGCAGGTGACAAAGTTGCACACTTCAGACATACTGAGTGTCTGTTATTTTTTATTAATAAATAGTGTTTGTAGTACCACAATAGTCATCCACATACATGCTATGGAAGATGCGTGTATTGGTATCAAAACTGTGGACATCTTGTGCCCATGCAGCGCCCAGTTTTGACCTGACGCAGCTCGCAGGACTTTTCTGTTTTTGAGCACAATTATATCCTTATGGAGCTTCTTCACCCTTGGCTTGGAGGAGAGTGCTACCTGCTCGTGGTGGTTGTAATGTCAGTCCAATTGTGACATTGTGTTGGCAAAGATAATTAATATTTGACTGCTCTAAATGTTAGTTTAGATCTACTATACAATACATTAGCAAGCGTCCTCAAAACATGTAAATAAGCTAAAACTGTGATCAAGTGCCACTTTTGTTGATGATTTGGATGTTTTGATTTTGGTTTTTCTTTTCTTCTTTTACTTGCTTAGTGTTTATAAAACTAATATGTACAGAATCACTCATTCACATGATTTTCTTTTTGATGGGTGAAAATAATAAAGCTGTTTATGTATCCAAATGCCCAGCAGCCTAAAAAGGGCTTCACATAATGCATGAAGCAGTCTGAATTATTGTATTTTTTTTATGTTATTTGCCAAAATACTGATGAAATATTTGTTGACAGTAAAGAACTCTATAGAATTTTGCATAAACCTTTTAGCTCTGGCTCAAACATTTTTACTGTAACCTACCGGAGTTGCTGGTTTGGAAATAGCCTTGAATAAGTGGTCATCATTTCCTTGTCGAAAAAAAGGATAATTGGTACTGTACTGGGATGTTTTTGGTAGAAATGCATTGACTGAATTGGAATCAATCATGGGAGGAATAGTAGTAATAGTAAACTCTGTTGTGGAGTTTGAGAAACCAACTCTGGATGGCTCTAACATCTTAACCTCAACTTTAGAAGAGGGCCCAGGCTCAACTAGATTCGCGTCACCTGCAATATTAACTGTTTGAGTGGGGTTTTTTTTTTCCTCTACAAACTGACTCACTTTTAGTGTATTCTTTCCTCATTTCTCTCTTACACACATGCAACAGGTCAATCTTCACTGTCTATAAAGTAAAGATGCACCTTTAAATGGCATTGTGACACGTGGACACCAATTGGGATATTAATTAACACTTTTATTTTTCAGATAAAATAGCCTTGGAGGGAGTGGTAGTACAGAGAGCAGAGTGCAGGCCTGCTGTCAGCGAGAGCTACATGAGGCTGAAGAGGTGAGTACTTTCAAAATAGTGTGTTAGGAACCTGAACCTGCAGTCAATTTGCAATGTTACATAAATGAACGTTGATCATTTTAAAGGGGAATTCTGGTATTTTTAATCCTATATTTCAGTAAATACAGGCCCCAGAATTTCCCCATTAATTCCAACTTATTGTGCACGGAGGTCTGGAATTGTACATGGACTTACATTGTCATTGTTTCATGTGTGTTGCATGTTCAATCTTAATCATGTCCATGCATTGGGGTACTATAGCCCTTGTTATGATTTGAATCATTCAAATTACAACGTTTGACACTTTCAAATTCTAATTTAAGCTGGTTTAGGGCTAAATTTGTATTACATTTTATTACATCAAACTGGTGTTTCTATTTCTTGCATTTTTTCAGGTTAGGGTTACTGTACACACGATGTCATGTATTGTTGTTGTCAAATAAAATCATTATCATTTTCTAACAGGTTACAAATCGAAGAGTCCTCCAAGCCAGTCAGGCTCTCGCAACAGTTGCAAAGTCCTGTCACCAACAACTACAAACCTGTGGCCAACCATACGTTCAATGTAAGAAACAAATCCTATACTGTTTCTTTCATTATTTTTTTAGTCACGCAGCCAGCACACACAACACACAGTTTATTGACACTGGATAAGTATTCTCTGTGTATTTAAAAGCCTATGGATGTATTTTTGCAAGTTTATGACCAGTTACTACAAATCATGTATTCTTAATATTACTGTAGAGTCTATTGTTTGTTGATTACCCCTGGGGTGATCTAACCCTGTCAACAAACTTCTAGGCTCTCCACATTTAATGTTCATACAAAACTAAAAAGAGGGAAAACCCTACTGCATTCTTCAGAAAATGATCGTCAGTTATAAGATACATGATGTTCAAAGCCACTGGTACGGCTCTGTGATGTATCGGTCTATATGTGATACAGAATCTGTTTTCTGTTTGCTTTTTGCTGCAGCTCAAGCATGAGAGGCAAAAGAAGGAGGAGGGCAAGAGAGCAAGAGCTGACAAACAGCAGGTGTTGGACATGTTGTTTTCTGCTTTTGAGAAGCACCAGTACTACAACATCAGAGACCTGGTGAATATCACCGAACAGCCCGTGGTAAGACTGGAGGGCAAAATGAGGGCTGTTTATGCCGACTGATTTCAAACACCATTGGCCACTATTCGAGTATTCTTGGTTAATATAGCTTTCAGTCACACAGAGCGAGAGCTCTGAAAGTTATTCATCTCCTCTGATTTGAATTTTTTCCTCTTCCAGATTTATTTGAAGGAAATCTTGCGTGATATCGGCATTTACAACGTGAAGGGAACACACAAGAACACCTGGGAGCTCAGGCCGGAATACCGACATTACCAGGGCGAGGAAAAGACTGATGAATAGTTTCTCCCAAGGCTGATCCACCACCTACATTTGTTTCTGCGGTGAAGCCTTCTCAGACCAGGCCTTGGTTGGACCTTGAAGCTCTCTCCTGAGTTCTATACATCAGGTCTCAAAACACACTGGAACATGAGGTCAAGCGTAGGTTGAGTTTTACAAGGAGATGTTGTTGTGTGTTGTTACTTTGTATGAAGACGAAGAGGCACTGGGAAACAAACGGGCTCTTCCTGATGTGGTTTGTCTAAGCTCCTGCACTCCCTTGAAGGAAAATCAGCCTGTATTTTGAATTAACTCGGCGGCGAGGGACGTAGCACTCTGGTTCTTAGCATAGAATTAGGTTTTAATATTTTTGACAAGTATTTCCAGAAGGGGCTTTATGTTTAAAAGATACACCTAAAGACCATGACACAGGTAATGGCCCTCACCACTAATTTGATATGTGCAGAGAAGGTTTCTTTTTCTAGATATTTTATAATCTGACATCTGAGTCTTTGATGCGTGTGATGCTTTTTTTAAAAAAAACAAACATATCTACTCATGTTTCTGTACCATGTCTTGGGAAAACAAATTTAGCCAGAATTTATGTTGACAAAATCATGGCTGTGATCCTTTCTGAATGTGTGCTCCAGGTGTCTTTGCATTTGCTCATGTTCACTGTGATTTTAATGTCTTATGTAATGTTTCAATAAAGAAAATTGAATTTTTTTCTAGATCACAGTACACCTCTACAGTTGTGTAAATCACATGAAAACAAATGTACTAACAGCTATTACATATTTTCCCAAAGGCTTAGCTTGTTTTATTTGAATGAAATCCTGAGTTTACATTGCTCTAATCTGACTCGCATTCATTTTCAAATTGGCTTTCCAGCAATGAGACTGCATAAATTTACCAAATGCTTCAAACTTTTATCTGTGCAGTATTGAGGTCTACTGTTCAGAGCAGAGAGCAATTGAGAAATCTGCCAATGATCCCCAAATTGCCATTTGTCAAGTATCATGGTGGCAGGACATTTTTCACTTCAATGTTAGTGTCTAAAATGACAGTTCAGACAAACGTTTGCATCATCATCTTCTAAAGAGTTCAGATTTGACAGTGTCAGTCTTAGTCAGGCTCCATTTAAAGTATGATGGAAGAATAGCTGAAATTACAGTTTGCTCACACTGCTTATGTTGACTGCAAGACTGCCATGCATTGATTAAAGGCTCCAACATTATGCAAAAAGATCAAGAATAAACTCACAAAAATACATCAGATGGAGTTTAAAGATTTATTTAAAAACATGTTACATGCAGCATAAGGAACTGCACAGCTCTGTGCAGATGGATAAAAGTCGCCAGTGATCAGATATGGCAAACTGAATGCAAATGCTGGAGTTCAGGGGAAGAGAAGATGTTCCACTGGTCCAAATCTCCATCAGGGCTTTGCATCGTCTCACTCATTTGCTGCAAGAAAATGGAAAAACTATTAAGGATGCACCACAGCATATGAGTATCACAAAAACTAATTCTGCAACAAGCAGTTTAGCCTCCAGATCTTCAGATAACTTGTAAATGACAAAATGCTTTAAGCTGCTTGCATTATTCACTCCATTCATGCACTTTTGATGCAAGAGAAGGAATACATTTCAAAATGTTGTGGGTGAGGAAAATATATCCACAGGTCACACTAAAAATGTGATCTCAGAAAGCCTGCATGTATTCCTCAGTTCAATCTGTGCTGCTATAGAATTCAGCAGTCAGAAAGCGCGAGGAAAGCTTAGTTTAGCATCTCTATGCAAACCCAAAAGCCAATAATGCACGCTTTAGGTCTATCAGTGGATGCAAGTCACTACAACTAAAAGACATTTCATGTGCTCACCTTTAAAAAGGTGAAGTTCTGACCACACTTTCAAGTGTCAGATCTGCTGCAGCATCCTTTCCAGGTTCATATGCCACACTTGAACCTTCAGACTGGAAAATGGGGAGGGAAAAAAAAAATTACATTAACTTTACAGTATGGCATCTGATTTATACACCAATTAAAGGGTTTAATAAAAAAAAACATTACAGATTTTTCTTGGGAATTACACGTTTTAGACACCATTTTGGATTTATCCTCCCCGATTCAATCCGAGACGCCACAGAAGACAGGCGGGCAGAAAGCGCAGGGACATTTAATGTTGCATCTGAAATAGTAAAACCCAGGATATCTCACACCAGAGAGCCCAGGCTGTCAAAGATGCAGCTATTCATTGAGATTAGTCAAACCTCATACCCAAGCATACGACTTGACATAAACACTTTACATACATTTTATTACACAGGACTTGATGCAGCTGGTCGCAGTCCTCTTGCAGGAGCTCCTTTCTTGGGCCCCATTTTTCCAGTAATTATACTGCCATGGCAGTCTGTCATGTTACATCAGCACCATCATCTGTGACACTTCATGTCAGAACGGGTACACAGCCATCATCCTCCATCTGTCTCATAAAGGTGTCCAGCACAGGCCATCTGATCTGCTGGGAAAAAGTGCAAAAGAAAAGCCATTAATTGCCAGAGAAACAAATATTTGTATGTGGTTCAGCCACACAGTGTCCTTTCAAAGTAAAGTTAATCAAGCCAAATCTGCATTTCCGACACAGAATATTACATACATATTGGAGAGAAAAAATAAATAAAATCACACAGCTATGGGCAAACTGATAGCAGTTTAGCATCTGTGCAGAAAATAAGTGTTTTATCTGCCATCACGTGGGTGAATTATACTTTAATCAGGAAGTCACATTGAGCTCCAAGTTTCATTCAGTGAGACCCGAGAACAGAATAAAAAGACTGAATGAAAATAGTCATTAAAAAAAGATAGATATGCATACACTGATTAAACATTAACATTAGAAATACAAAGAACATGCTATGCTACGTCAATGAATACAACCACGTATTGAAATGATAAGTGAATCCATCTCTGACGTTAGCTTGTTTTAGGTTGGGTTGTTACCGCAATATAAAAATTATGATAAGTCAACACACTGCTCACAAAGTGAAATCATCCAAGCCACCTTAAATTGCCTGTATCAAGATAATACACCAACTATCACGTCAATTTTACAGATAACTGGGATATTATGTTGGTTAGCACTCGCTACAAAACTCATGTTAGCATTACCGTTAGCTGGCTACATGAGGATATGCTAACAACGAGGCATTGCTGAATATATGCGCTTCCCTCCCCCGGAAAACCCTTCGGTACCGGGCCATAGCTCGTCGTCGTGAATGTAACGTTAACTTCGCTGATTTTATCATTAGTTACGAGAACTGTTGTGCTATCCTCGAAAGTGAACTATGAAGCTGATTCAGACGGTGATTTTAAAAAATGGCACCAACACGTGGCAACAGATTGACATTTTTAACTACAACTTCAAACGCTCCGTTAACTTGTCTTCTCGTAATAGTACGCGACGTTCTATACTTACAACTGAGCTCGCCGGTATTGATGACTGGACTGCGGAAATCGTTTTGCATGGTTTAATGAAGACGGTGTTCTGAGCCTCTGCTTCCACTGAGAGCACGGCTAGTGAAAGGGACGATGAGAGCGAAGCCTCCTGTTTAAATAGGTTATGGCTCATTTCCGCCCCCTTGAGGACGGAGACGGAACTTTACATTGTCGCCCCCTGGTGTTCACAGGTGGACATGTCTGGTTATGTTCAAACTGTCCACACCGGGGAACTAAGAATTATTACACAAGCGAGCATCAATTAACATTAACATTAACATCATTAATAGTAATAATAAAAAAGTTTAAAAAAAACAACAACAAAAAACAAGCACAACTTCAAAGATATTCACACAAAATATATTTACATTAATTGTAAGTGTGAGTGCATAGGATTAAACCTTTCCCCAAGTAAAACCACTGTCATATCCAGGATTCAATTTATCTTTAATCAGGTACTATGAGATCAAATTTGGCTTAGGTTGTCTTTTTGGTCATGCTGATATTTTCACAAAGAGTCAGGATCTGAACATCTGTAAGGGTCAATTATGTGTACACATTCAATGTTTTTCCAAAGACACCAATGTTGAACACAGTTCTGATAGTGATTTACAGGAGGACAGACAGAAATTGACAGACATCTAAAAACAAAGACAATAAAGCAGCTATAAACATGTAACTATGATGTGGGATATATGTAAAATGGATAGCAAATGGATTTTGATAGTTCTTTCTGTATTAATGCATGTTGCATACATTTTGGCAAATGTATTTTTTATTTGTTTGTTTTTGTTTGTTTTTATTTCAACCTGAGCTCATATGATATGTCTACAATATACTGTGTATGTTACAGACAGACAGCATAAACAGCACGTGTCAAAACAGAGTTTGCAAAGTGCTTTGACAATCAATTAAATTAGGAAACACAGGAAGACACGGGAAGACTATTACACGTCCAACAGTCAAGTCAAACATAGGGAAGTCTAGTGGAAGGAGAGTTAAAACAAGCGGGCAGAACAGAAAGTGTAAAAACACAAAAAGTCAAAATGGATCATTACAAGTAAAAGAATGCAGCTGATGGACAAAATCGCAGAGAAGGAAGAGAGAGAAGAAAATAAATCATAAAAAAATGCAAAGATAGAAATAAATAAAGGAATAAAAACAATAAAGAACGATTAGAAGAGACCACATTTAGTACCAAAAAAAAAAGTTCCATGTCATAAACTGCCATAAAAATACTACTGATCAAGTATATGGTATGGTATTTAATGGGTTGGAAAGCCGAAAGCTAATGAATGTTGGGTACGGTGTTGTACATTAAGAAGTTCAAAAGAAAAAGTAGCCCATACTTGCAGGTTAAAGGAAGATAGCGGGCGGAGATCAACATGGACTCATTCAGCACACATCGAAATGTGGAACATATGGCAAACTCGCGCGGGCACGAGGCGCGCGCCCGCCTCCTCCTCCAGCCCTGCGTGAGTTGAGTGAGGAGCTGCAGCACTTCTTAATTGGACTCCATCGAGTTTCAATGGTTCCTCCTCCATCAGCTTCCTGTGGATTTATGTGACGACACGCAGGCTTCAAAGGAGACTCGAGAGCAGGTAAACTTCAAGCTCCATCGTGTTTGTTATGCGTGGCGTGATGAGCCCTTTGTGTGATGCTTAATTTAAAGAAATGACTATTTATTATTATTATTTTATTTATTTGTTTATTTTTTTTAAAGACTAATCGTTCTCTCAAAACCCATCAATTCATTCTGGTTACCCAGCAGCTGAATTAAGAACTAACAGGGGGGGACTTAATGGTGCCTGAAATAATGTGTTCCTAATTCAAATTAACATTTTGCTTAGTCTTCCACAGGCGGTAGATAGTGAGAGCAACAGCCCAGCTATGTTCAGGGCAGTGTTTGGAAACAAGAAAGAGGGAGGAGGAAAACGAGGAGACAAGAAGAGCCACAGGCACCAAGGTAAGAGGAAAAACTACCTGTGTGACAAAACTGTGGGATGTCAACACAACAATGAGCCAATATTGCACCTTTGGTTTGCATTTTAATGAGATTTATTCCAGTTTTCATCATGTGGATGCTTTCTTTCTGTGTGGGTCTCTGATCACAATGATGTGTACACACTGGCTCTTGCATTATTCGATGGCAATATTCAGGTTCTCTCCTCTCCCGTGATTTAAGTAGAGCCATTTCAATTAGCCTATTTCATCAGCCTGTTCTGTCCTTCACACAGTGTCCCGCTGCTTGCATTTAAAGTGTGTCAGGAGAAGTTAGAGTGGGTTAGGCAAACATCCTGACCTACTAAAAAAAAACACACTGAATTTCACAAGAATCCGTGAGTGGGCGACAACTAAATGAGACGAGCCTGCGCCCTCATTGTGAATGTGTTGGATCTGTTGTGCACAAGCCGAACCGTTTTCGTTGTCATGCTGTTGGCGAAAAAGTGAGCAGAGATGGGACATTTTGCTGTGCAGATGAAGCAAAGCTGTTTGCGTGAACTTGACAACTTGCTGCAGTACAGAGGAGATTTCAGACTGCGCAGTGGAGATAGATGAACATGAAGTGGAGCTCAGTATTAGAGCAACCATGTTGCCCATTAATATTTAATAATTTGCTGCTCTGGGAGGCAAGATCGGAGAGGATGATAGAGAACTGTGTCAGTCTCATTAAAGTGATATAGTATGTTTACAGGACGGCTCTGATCATTAGCAGAGAGATAGCGCTTCTCCTCCTGAGCTTATCGTGAGAGGTTTCAAGGCAATGATCTTTCCAGGCATGGCCCTCAGCAACACATCATTTGAGTTTGTAATATCAGATGGCGGACCTCTGAATCCTTCTTTTTTTGCTCAACAGAAACAGCCTCATTTAAGGGACCGCAAAGTGAATGGCTGAATTATACCACAGGGGACACTACTGCAATCTGGTGTGACCATTATAAGTGGCAGTGAGGTCCCTATAATCGCCTGGCTTTGTGAGTTCTCGTGCATTAATGTTTATTCGAAGGTGCACGATGAGGCTTAATGGCTGCGATACGGGTGGACGTAAAAATGATTCAGATGTTGAATTGCAATATAATAAGTGGAGCCTCTTTATTGAGCGTGATCCCATTCCTTTAAATAGATGTTCTGGCATTGCCGACTTTCCATTACCTCATTCAACGAAATGCCTCCAAGACAAGATACGTTCGCTCCGTCGCAGCTTTATGTGACACATATTTTCAAACAGCGCTCGCTGCGATATGTTAAACCTGTCCTGCTGAAACACCTCGGCCTTTTGAACTCTACCCTTCTCTGTCTTCCCTGCTCACTCCCATGCAGGTGGTGAGGCGTACACCCACAGCACCTTGCAGAGGGGCAGCGGCGGGCACGCCACGCGCTTCCGGGACCACGACGGCGGCTGCACCGGCGGCCCAGCAAAACCGAGGAGGCTGACCAAGGGTGTGTCCATTTCTTTGCCGTCCTCCCCTCTTCTCCCTCGCCAGGCTGACATCGTCCCCTCCCAGTCGTGCGCCAAGTTCACAGGTGGGTTCGATTTGAAACACGAGCAAAGCGCGTTCTCATTACAAGAAACACGAGAGTGACGAGAAGCCGCGCATCAGGGAATAGATGCAAAAAATAGCAGACTGCTTTCATGGGTTTGCCTTGATTAGCGGAGAGAGCTTCTGTGCGTTCAGCTGTTCCATACATGTGACAGCAAATACAAGAGCATACAGACTGTAGCCCCCCCGGGGGCCCAAAACCATGTGACAGATTGTCAGAGTAAATGATTGAACAAGATAACTCAAGGCAAAGGGACCCCAATTAGGTAGGTCCATTATTGAAACATTTTATTAGTTTTGATCCAAGATGATGATCAAAGATGACTTATCATAATTTGAAAGATAATGCTCAAGGTCTGCTCACGAGTTTTTTGTGCTTTCAGCTTTTCTTTGGTCGATCTGTGCTAAAAGAATCTTCCTCGGCAGGTTTCTCAAAGCAAAGTGTGGCGATGCAAGTGTGTCACGTTACTTTGACCTACGCAAACAGGGATTTAATTGCTCATGTTTCATGTCGGGTTTCTACAATCGACCGTCCAATAAAACAGAATAAGGTCCTCTAATCCTTCCTCATTAAAAGAAATCCACAATGACTAAATATGCAAATATTGTTCATTTAAACAGTATTAACTGCTCAACAGAAACTTCATTAAAAAAAAAGTCTGTTCTCAGTGTATGTCTGTATTCAGGATTAACATGTCACACTTCTTGCAGTTGCATACTGGATGAGGATTTGTCTCCAAACTAGTTTCACTGATATCGTGAAATTATACTTGTTAATGTTAAGATAAGATAAGATGAGATGAGATAAGATTAGATCCCCTGAAGGAGAAATGATTTTAACACAGCAGCACAAGGGAACAAACAGTGTGCAAACAAAGGAAAACGTAGCAGCGCGAGGAAGTAGTTGGCTGAGAGAAAAATCCAATAGAATAAAATAAAGATATACTGAAATAGATCAGATGAAATAGAAGAGAAATGCTCAAAACAGTAGATGTGGATGTGCGTGCACGTACCTGCGCAATGTTCACGTAAATGTGCAATGATTACACGTATTAAAGCCGGATTACAGATGAGTACAGAGGGAATTCCCCGTCGGCAGATGAGAGTGACAGAACTGCCTTCTGGTGTCAATACATCATCCTAAAGGGTGAAGGTTAAAGGTAATGAATATGACTGAAAGCAAAACACAACTTTGAGTGGAGGGGGACTTTAAAAATGTCGAATTCTGATTTTATTTTATAGCATCTATTATTAGAAAATGGGTCAAACTTTTCTACAGTGCACATACTAAATATTTCATAGCTCAATCGAACTGGCACATTTTTTCCACGACCATGCGCACATTACCACTTAAGACAATAAAATTCACAAAGATGTTATCTGCTGTTTTAGTACTTTTTGTGACCAGTCAACAAAAACAAACTTAAACATGCATTTAAGGAAATGCAGGTTATTTTAAAATGTTATTTTCCTAAACAACAAAAAAAAAAAATCCTTACAAGCTCTGGGACATTTTTAATCATGTAAAGTAAATAATTGTAGTCTGGATAGTACAACAAACTCCATGTTCACCTGGGGGGGGCCTCCCTTAGAAAGAAGCACTAGGTGGCAGTGTCCTGCAGCAAGTCCCGCCATTCAGAAAATGTGCTCTTACATTTCATGGCATGCAGCACTGCCTTGTCTCCCGCCCCCCCCACCCCCGGTACGCAGAACGAACATGACAGGGAAATTTACAGCAAGTAAAAATACACACTGTCATGGTGTTCATGCCTTCAGTGGTCATGCAAAATCAGACGCCGAGCTGCGCGTTGGATCGCGCGGGCTGCTTTCCGAGTCTGTCCACACTCGTGACTCAAACACAGAATAACCTTGAGTGTAAAAAAAAATTCAGCGCATCCGAATGTGTTCCGCAAACATCTCGTCCCCGTGAAACGATCTCCAATCCTAAAGAACCTGTGCTTCCAGGAACCCTCAGATGTAGTTGCATAAATTGAGACACACCCACACACATCAATATGAGTGCACCGCTGTCCCTGCCATCTCGCAAACACACACACACACACACACACACACACACACACACAAACACACACACATTAGCAATGTTAATATATTATAGATAAACACCCACGGTACAGTGAGTATTGCACTGTTTCCATATGTGGCTTGCACTCTGTACATACTGCTTTATACTCCTGGGACACAATTCAAATTCTGCACCACAGATCTCATCTGGGGAGGCTTAATCTCTCTCTCTCTCTCTCTCTCTCTCTCTCTCTCTCTCTCTCTCTCTCTTTCTTTCATATCCATCCTTATCTCCTCCCTCAATCCCTCCCTCCCACCCACCCTGCCTGCTCACCCTCCCTCCCTGCTCACCCTCCCTCTCCCTTTCTCCCTCTATGTGCTGTGGCCAAAGGACGGGTAGGGAGGCTGGAGTGTGTGGATGGCTCTTCCAGTGTGCGAGAACCTCCTGTCTTTGCCTCGTGCCGTGGCAAGGCAGACTACAGAGGTGAGAACGGGAGAGCGTGTTGCCGTGTGTTTCGCGTCATGTCTGTTTATCCAGGTATTGATCGGGGGAGCTGAATGAGAATGAGTCGGGGTGGAGGTGATGAGAGGAGAGCGAACGATGAGATACTGGAGAAAAAGTCAGTGTGTGGCAGTGTTTTAATAACAGCTAAAAGGCTTGGCAGTAAGTTTTTGCTTTCAGATGTGTGTGTGTGTGTGTGTGTGTGTGTGTGTGTGGTGTCTGTGTAATCCTCAGTGTATTATTCAGAGCGGATTTGTTTTATTACAGTTTCTCCTGAGTCTTTGTCCTGACTTATCTGCATGCTGCTTGTATAGTTATAGTTAGATTAAAGCAGTAATGGTGTAAATACCCTCATCTCCGCCAGCCCTCTCTCTGTGTTTTTGACCAGAAGGCTACCCTTAGGCTAAACACATTTTATGAAGCATCTTCCATCCCGGTTGCCAGGCACCTCTCAGCTTCCCGTTTCCAATGGCAACTGCTAGGTGGTTTGATGAATAGTACTGGACATTCAGTTTGTCCTCATGTTACTCCAGATTGGATCTCAGTGGTCTGCTGACAAAATGCAAAGTTTTCCCTCCCCCCCCTCTCTCTCAAACACACATACACCCTTCCTCACCCAAGTCTTCAACAGCTCTTCAAGCTGTGAAGTGAAAAGAGTATTGACAAAGACTATCACTGGGGCGCTGTGTGGAACAAAAGTTGCCAGGCTCGGCTCTCAAAAATTGACCTTGATCCTCTCAAGGCTATAGGCTTGTGTTCTCACACAATTGAATGTGAGAGCGATGTGATGCGGTACCTTTCAAAGGAGAGCGTGATCCAGCGAGACGGGCTGAGAAAGAAGCAGTGGAGGGAGTGCGAAAAATGAATGTGATGTCTGAACGCAAAGATGTTTGTGAGGAGGAGTGAGCTGTTCCTGTAATCCATGATGTCCTGTCATCCTGCTAATATGCCTACTCAATATGCATGTTACTCAGCTGATAACAGCGCATAGGTGAGGCGTGAGAACGGAGGAATGCATCGCTCAGCAGGCCGAAACACAGAGATGCTACAGCCTCGCTCTGCAGAGGTGAGCGCGGAGGAGCCGGGGTTGGAGGTCAAAGCACCAGGGAGCCTTAAACAGTGATAAATGAATGCAGCACATGGCCTGTGTCAGCCAATCTCTCCTGGAGCAACAACGAAGGCAGAGCCAAGGCACTCCTTCTTTCTGCTCCGGAGTCGACGCCGAGCTCATTGAAATTCACAACCCGTCTCTTAACCGGGAGCACCTGGCAGGCGTGCGCGCAGGCAAACTCACAACCTCACACAACCTCTCGCTGCTGCCTCGACCAGGGACTGGAAAGCCACTGTCTGTGCATTCGTAATCAGGGCAGCTGGGGCTGTGCTGACCTGTGGATGCAGACATTTCTCTCAGGCCACTGGCAACGCTGTTGGGTGGGAACCTTCTGAGCGAGCCGAGCTGGAGCCTCAGTTAGATGGCGGTTTTTCATCTGGCCAGCCGCGTTTCTTCATGCTTTGTTAAGGTGTGTGTCCTAAATGTGCGTGTCTTCCAGATCTCCACGTGGAGCCCCAGCCGGGCTCCTCCCTTTCTACCCAGGAACTGATGACCAGACTATGCTTCTTATTGGGAGAAGTAACACCCGGCACTGCTAACTCCCCCATGGAGGACAGGAGGGAAAAGAAGGTAGGGCAGCATATTGATTTAGTGGCCCTTCGCTGTCATGTCTTATGAAAAGATGATGGATGGTTTTTACGAAAACGACCTTCTGGCTTCAGCCGTCACGTTGCCATCGGGATCTTAGTTTCCTTTTCAAACATTTGAATATCATCCACAAAAGATTAGTTGATTGTGTTCTTGAAATTAAGCCGCGTCCAAGGAAAAATACTGTGTTGAATACTGTGCGTGATACGAGCACTCAAGTCCCCCTTGGAGAAATGGATCAATATATATTCCGAAACATTATAAACTGTGTTGCTATGCCTCCGCAGGGCTCCTTTTCTCTGCTCGGTGCCCTATTAGTTTAACCTGTATGAGGGTTATTGTATGTGCTTACGTCTCTCCATCTCTTTGCCTTTGTGTTGCTCAGCCATGGCCCATTTTCTCAGCCTCATTCCACCACCTGAGCTCCAGATTCAGTCAGTTTCACAGAGATAGCGACTCTCATAATGTGGGTTGTCCTGGCTAAGATAGATGAGGCTCTGGTATAAAGGGAATAACAGTGAGCTGTTTCAACTCTGCTGCCTCGTCTCCCTGCACTCTCTGTGTTGCAGAAATGTTGCATCAGTAATGAGGAGACCTGAAATGCACGTGATCAAACTCCGAGGATCGGGAATATGAAATAAATACTACCTGTTATTCTTAGAAAAACGTGCATTTATTCACACAAACCTCTCGATGATGTGAAATGAGTGTGTAATAAATACTAGAGGCCGACCAATACTTAATTTTTTGGGTCAGTGCCAATACTGATGATCATTTAGATGTGGTTATCAAACATTTTAACAAAGATGTACCAGAGGCAGGATATTTTGAATAGATTTTACTGTCTAAAATGACACCAGAACACTGAGACAGTAAACTTGCAGGGAATTTATTAATTATGAATTAAGGGGCCTGTGTCCACATAGCATTTTTTAGGGGAGCAGAAAAGCGCTGGCTGTGCACTCAAGAGCGTTGCGATGAAGCATTTCCGTGCCGAGAGAAAAAACGGTGCACATGCATCCTGTCTCTATGACAACAATATCTTGACAACTGCTGCCATATGATCGACACTGCCCCTTGTGTTTCACCATCTTTTTGTTTTTGTTTTTTCGACATTGGGACATCAGATGTGAATGCATCCAGGCCAGGAAAAAGAAAATGAGTGGTGGTGACGTCACCAGCGCCCTTATTGGAAAGTTTAGATTTTCAACTGGAAAAGCTGCACTTTATAATATGTA
>CAEMYA010000013.1:5843342-5876730 GCA_903131615.1 Diplodus sargus
AGCACTTTCTACTTTTTGTCACTGTGTTTTGCTGCATAATGATAGAATATTAATTGTTGCAGGGACACATCTAAGAACCGGCTGATTACATGAAGCCCTGTCCTTTCTTTTTCAAAACTGCTTGCAATAATAATAAATGTCTTGAAAACTGCAGAAAGTAAGCCAGGCTGACCTGTAATCTCTGTAGTCTGAGTGGGTGGATGGATAGGCGAATGTAGGAGTAAACAACTCTTTCTTGTTGTTTCTTTCCCTACTGTACGACATGTTCTTTATTTTATCTATCATGCTCACTTTTATTTGGCGTATTCAGTCATTTCGAAGAATGTTTCAAATCCTGGTATTGACAGTCGATGCGTTTTCTTTTTCTTTTTTTCACATTACTGCCGCCGATGAGTTTTTAGTCATTATCACCGATTTGGTGCCCTGATGTGTGAGACGGCATGAAACATTTGGCAATTTCACATCTCAACTTAGCGTTAACTTGAGATTACGCAACGCGAGAGGAGTTGTTTTCCTTTCTTCTTGCTCTCTCTTCTCTCCTCAAGGGCACTGAGCATTTATCATTGAGAGCAACAACTGTTTATGTCTCGCGTCGCCATGGCAACAATCATTTGACTCGAGCAATGAATTTGACACTTGTGTGGTATACATGTGTATCTTTGCACAATTCCTGCGTCTCACTCACACCCTCATCACTCCGCTCCCCACCCGCTCTGCTCTTTGCAGCAACCAGCTCCACTCGGCTTGAGGATTTGAATTATCTGGACAACCAAAGGGCTGCTGGACACAGGAGCTCCGTCCGTAAACACAACACAGCAGGACGCTCGAATGATGACTCCAAAGGTATTTTGTGGCTTAATCCTCGGGAGTTGCAATGTAGTGTATAAATACAGCTTGGCACAGCTCTAAACCTGTGTGGACCATAGGGGTGGGCAAAAACATCGATATGGCAATATATCAGGAAAAGTTAAGAGAGATAGCAAGAACAACGAGCTGGACAAAGAGAATATTACTGCCCAGAAATTTCATGGGAATTAATAAAATGGAGAGGCTGTTTTGAATGAAAAAGTTTTGACTCAATTTGTCCTCTGATCAGTATCATCTAATGTACATAAACAGGTACTTGTGTTTTCATCTTTATTTATGTCGCAATATCGTGATACGTATTGTATCGTGACCAAAGTATCATGATACGTATCGTATCGTGAGTTTCTTGCCAATACCCACCCCTAGTGGACCGTGTATGCACTTCCCCAAAGTCACCGCTCAAATTACATAAAGTCAACCATTCCCATACAGGTTTAACTGTTGTCCTCTCACTTCCTCCAGGGAGATTGGTGCCATTCAAACAAGCCGACATCATGCTAAAACCGCTGCTGTTCGAGGTCCCCGGCATCACCGCGGACACACCTTTCGTCGGCCGGGATTGGCTCTTCACGCGCCTGGACGAGGTCCTGAGAAAAACGAGCAGCTGTGACGGGCGCGGCGCCGTCATCGTGGGGAACGCCGGCTCAGGCAAGACCGCCATCATCTGGCGGCTGGTGACGCTCAGCTGCCACGGTATGCGCACGGCACAGGGAGGTCCCAGCATCCCTCACAGCCCCAGCTCCTCCCCTAAATGTAAGACTCCTCTCTTTCCTCGCAGCGCTGCAATTCGCTTTGGCGTGCATCTCAAAGCGTTAAAGGAGAGTGCCAGAAGTCGAAATTTATACACGCGCTCCAGTGAAGCCCTCGCAGAGTCTCGCAAGCTACTGGATGAAATATCAGTTTTTTGGGGGGGAAGCAGTTGGTAACTGGGTCACGCACTTTCCTTTCAAGTTCTCCCCTGAGGTTTCGCTGCTGATTGCAGTTGTGTAAGGGGACTGAAATTGTTGTTTTTTTTCTTCCCCATCATGAGTGGCACTGGTATGCTACTTTTGTCTTGGGGGAAAAAAAAAGAAAAAGAAAACAACTCTCACACACAACCAGATTCCGCTCATTGCGCTGTAAATGCATGCTCTGATGTGCTGGTGATTTTCATGTTCAGAATAAACTGTGACACACCTGGAGTCATAAAAAAAGGAGAACGGCGACAAATAAAGATTTTCGCCGTCTTTCAGCCTATTCCTGGTGTGTGTTAGTGAGTATTGTTAAGATTACAGGCTGAGGGAAAGTAGTATAGAATAAGAAAAACATAGACAGTGTTCAAAGGGAATACAGTGCCATCCATTTTTCAGCATCGTTGCATTATTCATTGATATCTGTACTGTATCATGTCATTTTGATTTAAGTTTAACAGAGGGTGCAGCATGAGGTGCGCAGACACGTCGTCCGGCGCTCCCAAGCTGCCACCTAACGTGGTTTTGCGGAGTCTTGCTTACAGATGCACTAATTAAACGCAGCATTTTAATTGTGTTTCTTCATAGACGTCGCTCCTGACATTCCCGCGCTCACACCAGAGACTTCATCTAACGAGTGTAAATGGCAGCTTTGCGTTTGTTGTGGTTGCTTTGTTGCTCTGTTCAGGCGCTGATCGGCAGGGAAAAGCCGGCTCCAAACAGCCAGCTGATTCCCAGCCCAACCAGAGTGCTGCCGCAGGAACAGGCGATAGTGCTGCACAGAGGAAGGAGGCAGTCAGGTGCCTTGCTGCCAAGGTACCTCAAAACACACATGCACACACGTTTCATTATCTCTACACTCCTCAGCTGAAAAAAAAAATCCCATTCCAGCCCCCTTACCTTGAAGCAATAGTTCGACATTTTGGCGGTTAAATGAGAAGACGAACACCGCTCTCATGTTTGGATGCTTAATATGAAGCAAAGCATAGAAGATTGCAGTTGTGTTCACACCCAGTAGCTCAGTTGGTAGAGCCTGCAGAGGCTGTATCCCAGGTTTGATTCCAGCCTGTGGCCCTCTGCTGCATGTTGCCTTGAAAAAAAAAAAATATAGCAAGAATAATCACTTCAGAAAAGCTTGAATCTTTAGCTTCACTCATGCTTTCCGCGTGAGAGGTCGCGAGGACACGAACAGATTTGGGGAGTTTTATACTATGTGCAGGTTTCTATCTTGATGAGAAGCAGCTCCTCGAGGTTCTCCATTTTCTCTGCCCATTCACATGAATGGAAAATGTTGGGCGTGCAACAAACAGACAAAACCCCGCCGCATGGTGTCTGGTCGCGTGATGTCACTTTGGTCCTGAGGACACCCGCAAACCCTCGCTGATGAATGGAGCTTAGGTCAAGATTCGCTGAGCTGTTTTTCAGCTTTAGAGGACAGGCTAGCTGTTTCCACCTGTTTTTTTTTTGTCTTTATGCTATGCTATGCTAGCAGCTAGCTAGTATCTTTTATATTTAAAGCTGCTGTGAGTGACTTTTTAAAATAAGAGTTATTTAGCCCTATATTCCAGCAGTAAACACCGGTATAGAATGTTTGCTCAGTAACCCATGTCTCTCCTCCCCGTGCTCATGCAGTAAAAGAGAAAAGACATTTTCTGGTATCCCCGCCCACTTTATCCAATCAGGATAGAGAACTACATAACGAGCAGGATGCTCCTGTTTGCTGCCATGTCTGTCAATTACCACCACAACACAGACATGAACTTAGCCAGAACAACAAAAACACTTACAGCAGCTTAAACTAAGTGTAAAAACCCAAAATGTCAAACTATAACTAACTAATACAAAATAATATGCTAACTCACTGTCAGATCAACATGCCCTACCACACCACTGACTCTTAATTCTTAGCCTCATTTCAATGTTAAGCCAAAAAACAAACATTCCCACCAAACAGCACTTTAAAGAAGCAAATACAACTGTCCCAAATGTTTACTGTCAAGGACTAAAATAAAGAAATAAACTACCAACTGGGTTTGGTCCTCACATAGATACAATATGCACATAACCGCACTATACCCTTCTGTATAAAGCTTCTTGTTATGTATCCTGTGGCCGAGCAGGCTGCAGACTCACCTGCAGTTAAAAACAGACAAAAAGAAGATATTATGTTTACACTAAAGAAATGCTCTTGGGTTTAGCTTTCCCATTATGGCTCTTTTGATTGCCCTGGATTTTTTTATTCCGGCACTTCTCTCACCAGACTTGCAGGGTAGGGTAATAAAGCACGGCATGATAAACAGTACTGACTTTTAAGAGCCTTCACCAAAGACTGAAGAGGGATCGGTTCAAAGCGATAAACACACATCAGCGGGAGTGCCGTTTTCAAAGAGCTGTGGGCCTGCACATTTGTGACACGAGATTTTAATGTCAGAGTGTTCCTCTCTCTCTCTTCTTTTCGGGCACATGTAGAACATGCTGCTGATTGCATCACATAGATGACATGGAAGCTTCTAAATTTACTAACTTGGCCTCAATAAGAGTTTCCATGGGAACTAGTCAGACTACTTACGATGGTGAGGATGTTCGCTCAAAAGTAAAATCATTCATAACGTTACATACGATCTTCTCTCATGGTTTAGGGGCGGGACCCATCTGAGCCCTATATTGAGTGAGTGAGTGAGTGAGTGAATACTGCTGAAGATATATTTTCCTGCAAAAATGCATTTAAAGTTTACAGAACTTCAACTACTTTCAGTCATCCAGTAAAATAGTTGCCATTTATCACAATGTTTTTGTATTTTAGGATTTGTCTATCATTATTGATGTGTCATTTCTCAGACTCTTGTTTATTATTCAGCCCGCTGCCTGAATAAACCGCCACGTTGATTTGCTGAATACATTTTGTGGAAACTCTGCAGTAATATGCTGGATTAAGCTCTTGTTGTTGAGTTTCAAGGGGGGAAACAAAGTTATGGCTCAGCTACCTCAATGATTTCTGCAAATATCTGTGTTTACGTCCTGGTGTTAGTCTGTTGTAACTGTTGTTGTTTTTATATTGGCTGTAATTAGTCTCAGATATTGTTTTTTGTCTTATTATGTCTTCCTTCTAAGGATATGAACAGATAGTGTACTCGGAACAGATGTTGTACAAACAGCACCTGACCTTGTGCAGTTTGTCCCCCTCTCCCCCCACTGACAGGTCACTCAGTTGATATTATTTATCAAGTAGCACAGCACCTCGTGTTACACACATAGTGGGAAAAGTTTTCAGAACCTTTACTTAAGTAAAAATACTAATATGATTCTGTGATGCTGTAAAAGTATCATCAGGAAAACTTACTTAAATTATGAGGCCCCTGTGATTGTGATATTTTCTATCATTAGATTGTTGTTGATAATGCATGAATAGAAAAGCGTAGATTGTGCCGTTGTAGTCGGTTGAGGTGGAGCTCATCTTTGATTTATTCTGTATCAGACTGCGATTCATCTGCTGATTATTTTCTCGTCAAAGCAGCGTGACGAGTATTACCGTATTCTGAATACACTGAGGCAGAGCTACATTAACTTATTGGCTATTTTCAAATTAGTTGCCAACTGTTTTGAGAGTCGAATACTCAGTTTGGGTATGACAGTACACTTATTAAACAAGCGTTTAAGGACGTCATACTGGGCTTTGAGAAACACTGGTTAACATTTTCCACCATTTCCTGTCATTTCATTGACCACGCAACTGTTCAGTTGACTAATCGACCATGAAAATAATCATAATTAGTTGCGGCCCTCTACAGAGGTGTAAATAGTTTCAAGTTCAATCCTCAGACATCATGCGATGTTTATCCTTTTCCCAGATACTGAAGCCAGCACGAACTTCACAGTAGACAATAACCTATATGAGCTTTTAAGTCTGCAGGCAAAATAATCAAGAGAGCTATTCAGGTAGTTCTGAATAGCTTTCTCGTCTTTTCATGGTAATTTCGGACAAACTTAACATTCACATGGGGTTCCTTTCATTTCAGCACCTCCAGCTTTTAAAGAAAAAAACATTTATTTTGTATTTCTGCTCTGTTTCCCCTTTTCATTTCCATCCAGACCACTAACAGTTACACCGCTTTTATTCAGAGCAGAATACAGATATTTCTGCAAATTTTCATTTCATTTCCCCCCGCTTTTTTCTCCTCGAAGGTGGTGGCCTACCATTTCTGTCAGGCTGACAACACTTACACCTGCCTGGTGCCGGAGTTTGTGCACAGCGTCGCCGCCCTGTTGGCCAGAGCACCACAGCTCGCTCCGTACAGGGAGCTGCTGGTGCAAGAGCCGCACCTACAGAACACACTGAGCCTGCGGTCCTGCGTTCAAGACCCCATCGCTGCCTTCCGTAAGGGTATCCTCGAGCCCATCGCCGGCCTGCGCAAGGGTAATGAAGTCTACACACACACACACTTTAAGAAAAATGTGCTATTCAACTTTAAAGACCCTTTTAAATTTTAAAAAGGGATCAGTTTTAAGGTGGAAAACTGTCTGCTTCCTTCACCCCGCAATTAGGGAGCCGACTGCCATCTCCTGTGTGAAATAGCCCATTAATGACTCCGTGATGGGCCCATAGATTATTTTCCCTAGTTAAGGTCAATGATTGGAAACACGGCAGAGTGTGAAGCAGATGTTCGGTCATTTACACAGGGCAATGATGAGTGTTATTTTTGCCCTGGTGAATCATCAGCATCCCACAGGATATCAAGGTCACAAAATACTCCAGAGGGGGCGTGAATGTTACGGACATATTAGCCAGCTCAGTTTCTCATGATACAGTCAGTCAGCTGGATTGATGTGTTATTATGGCCGGGCCCTCCACAGTCTGAGCAGAGGAGTGTTTTGTCTACTCCATCACTATTAAGCAGGTTAGAAAAAAAAGAATGGAGAGCCCTTGTGCTTGAGTGTGTGAGTCCTCACGGGCTTGCAGGGATGCATTGACAGCTTAGATAATGTGAAACATGATGGATTTGTCCCGTTTCGAGCTAATAAACAACAATGGCCTGTGGCCCCTTTCAGCAGGATATAATCAATATCAACAGTGGGTACTATTCTCAGAGAATCCTATGCTGGAAAACACAGATGCACCTACGAAAGGCTCCGCTATCATACCATCTTTTCTCTGGCTAATGTAATATATCTGGTCTTTTAACATGCTTGGACCTCCCTTTCTCTGATTTTTGCTTTTTGTCTGCAGAGCGCAGGCTACCTGAAGAAGACTACATCATATTGGTTGACAGTCTTAATGAGGCAGAGTTCCATAAACCAGACTATGGGGACACCATTGCCACTTTCATCACCAAAATAATCTCCAAATTTCCACTCTGGCTCAAGCTGGTGGTCACAGTGAGGACCGGGCTGGTGGTAAGTGAGATCATTTTCAATTTTTAGGAAATCACAGTTAACATTTCTCACTTATCTCTAGTTGTATCTCGCTACACTTCTAGCCTCCACCTTTACACAATGGATGTTACTGGGATTTTTATGTGTGTGTCCTCGAGAGTATAATAGCAGCCTGATACTGGAATTAAAGATCGTCCTGCATATGTGCATGAATGATCCCCTTCCTGTCCCTGCCAACTCAGTCCTGTTCAGCCAATAGATTTTAGATTGGGACAATGTCACACATATGTTTTACCTCCGCCCAAGGATCCTAAAAGAGAATGAAGATCATTATGTTACCAAATCTAGCTTTGGGTCTGGACCCAAAGTTAGATTGGTGACCTAACGATCTTTAATATTGATCCCAATATCATGAGCCTTGTCAATTATTGGCACTTGACTCTTCTTCATCACAAGTCATACAATGTAGATATGTCAGGCTTCTAGTGTTTTTCTCCACGCGGCTCCCATTGACTTCCTCCACCACGGGAGTTATGTTCCCAGCCATGTCCAATCGTTGTTTGGTTTGCCAGCAGGATTACACAAAAACAGAACAGATTTGAATGAAACTTGTATGTAGGATCGGTCTCAGCACAGAATTGACTGCTTTTTTTTTTTTTATGGTGTGGATCTGTATAAAGGGATGGATCCAAGATTTTCTTCCTCAGTTCCTTTTACATGTTGAAAAAAAACTGTCCTATTTAGATGGCTGGTATCTATGAGATCCAAATAAAAAATGTGAAATACAGCAAAGCACAGGTTCGACTCAAGCCCTGGACCACTGCAGCGAGGACGATGCCTCTGCACATGGGATGCCCGCTCTACCAACTGAGCTAATAGGTGCCCTCTGAGGGCCATTCTAGATGCAAATGTAATACCTTTGTGGTTTAAAATTTTATAATGAGGTGACCTGTCAAAACTTATATGGATGGTTCTTCTTAGGGTAAAATATTTTTTGAGGCCCAAAGGATTTTTTTTTTTGCAGTACCACAGTTGGCCAACGGTGCAAATATGCAGTAAGCCTGCAGGCAGCACTAAGTCCAGTCTTTTATGGATATCAGCCTCATCTCAGTGTTTGCTGGGATATGTTCCAGCTCCTGCAGTCCTTTTAAAGATTAAGAGGGTAATAGATAATAGAACGTTGGATGTGTGTTTCCCAAAGGCTGTATAAAACATGGACGTAATCTCCTGTGACGTCACCCGTTGGTTTTTCTGGAGAGCCATTGTGAAGCCCAAGCTGGCAAGCCATCTTGGCATGGCCTGACTTCGCTTAACTTGGACATAATGAAGTCTGGTTGCTGACATCAAGTAAGAAAGCTAGTGGCTAGCTGTCAATAAAAGCAGCCATTCTTTTAATGAAGCATTACTCTATTATGACAATTACATAGTCATAATATAATCTAAACCAAGTGAGTTACATAAAATTTCAACCCACAGAAAGTTGTCATGAAAGAGGAAAATAGCTTCAGGGTCTATTGGGATTGACTTGCCTTTGGAGCCTGACTCAAGTGACCATTTAAGACACCAAAGTTTTTCTGCATTGGCTTCATTTTATTAGCCCTGGTGATTGTCGGTTGGTAGTTCCAGACAAAATGTCTCTGGATAGTTCACAGATCTCATTGTGAACCATGCTCAGTGAAACTTGTTTTTACCAAAATATGTCTGGTCTCTGATAGCTTTTGAGACTGAGGTCTGTGGCTTATGAAAGGAATCAAGGAGTGTGTATCGGGATGTCACCACTTACTGCCCTTGTAGAGACTTTATGCAGGTGAGCACTGAGCACTCGTTTAGATGTAGGCAGACATCTTAAACTGGGCAAATAATAGATCTGTCTAGATGACTGGATGCCACTAGAGGGACTTGAAATGAGAAGATTTATTTTGTACTGTATTTTGGGTGAACTCTTTAAATTTCACCTTGTCTTACCTTACACAAATTACAAAGGCATTCCCACCAGCTGTGTCTTTTGGTCATAGTTCCCTGTGTAGACGCTCACTGTTGTGCTTTTACCGTCATGGTATAGACAGTGTGTTTTTTTTGGCAGCACTGCTCTCTCTAGTCTGATGCATTTTTCTCAATCCGGTTGGTAATCCCACCAAACAGCAGACGCATCTGTCCAATGCCAAAGCCAAGCCTCCAAATGCTGCAAGGATTATGCCTTGAATAGATGGTAATACTACTGGGAGTCTGCTGGGAGTCTGGAGCTTGACAGCCAGCCAGCCGGTTACATAATTTGATTAGTGTTTGGGAATACACAAAACACGCTTCACGTCATTTTCTTCGTGACACGTCGAAGTCGGCAAGCATTAAATACCAAAATTTGAAATGACGCATACAGCTATTATGCCGCCCTCCCAGTAACGCCACTTCCTGATTGGATCGTCAATCACCCTTCCCCTTTTTAACAGCCGTTTCAGGGAAAGTGTTTTATAAGAGCCTGAATAATTCACAAACCGCTGCGAAAGGGTTAAGGGGAGCACAGTCCACGACCACAAGTCAATTACTTGTCGTTGCACTAAAATGTCAGTCGTTAATGAGGAACTGAGCCGCAATAACATGGATTTTTATTTATCTCATGGCTGGTTTTGGCCGGTGTTGAGCAGTTGAGGATGGCAAGAGGGGAGATGAAATGTGACTCTGAGAGATGCCTGTGAGCAATGTTGGAGCTTGAGTCATTGTCACACTATTTACTGTACTGTATCCCATGGCTCTGCGTGAGTCAGAGGCAACAGCATCCGAGGAATGGGTCTTGTTTTTTGTGCTTTTAATTCGTCCTTAGCTAATGCACCACAGACGTGCTGCCTACTATTCTTTCAATATTCAGGCGTTTGTGCTTGTGTGTCGTTTCTGTTTTTACCAACAAGCGCGTGTGTTTTACCTGCATTCTTCTCCTGCAGGAAATCACCACCCTCCTTCCATTCTCTGGCATCTCTCTGGACATTCTGCCAGACAGCAGCGATCTGGGAGCTGACCTGAGCGACTACATCCATCACCGGGTCAGCAGCAGCTCTCAGGTTGCCGCTAACGTCACCACCCCAACGGGCACAGCCCCCGATCAGCTGCTCCTCAGCAAGTTCAGCAGCCACCTGTCAACACGGAGCCACGGCTCTATCCTCTACCTTCAGCTGACCCTGGATCTGTTCCACAAGGGCCACCTGACTCTAAAAGGAGGAAACTACCTGGTGGTGCCTGTCTCGCTGTCAGAGGTCAGACACTGAGAGAATTGATTCACAACAAGCAAGGGCTATTTGTACCACAGGGGCGTACTTGTATTTTAATTTAACAGGGCTGTGTGGAAAGATGCTCAGCTTATTTGAAAAGATTGAAAAATACATAAAATGCATATTGTGACCGGGAGTGCAGGAAAACTAGGTAGCAAACCGTTAAGTAATGGATAAATGGTTGAAAAGCACTGCAAACGCGTGACAAAACTGTCAAATAGTTAGCTAAAAATAATGGATAAAAGTGTGAAACGAAATATACGTATAGAAATGTTCTTGACTTTGTTTATTGTGCATTTTGATAGAGAGTCTATATAACCATAAATATCTGTCGCTACACACCAGATCCATGCTACGTAGCTAACAGTTAACTGTTACTGCAGCTTTTTCTTCTTCTTCTTCTTCTTCCGCTGTATGGTGGTTGGTAATCACCGTACGTTTTAAGGCGTATGACCACCACCCACTAGAACAAAGCGAGCGAAAGTGATGAACTGTTGTAGCAGCTAAAGCTTATGCACATAGTTGCCAGATTTTTTTTTTGACGTTTTCCAGCAAAGTAAATGCTCAAAATCCAACCAAATTGATAAAAAAAAACCAAAATTTCAAATATTTTTGATAAACGATATATGAATTCATGAACGATAGCAACAGCATTGTGGTTCATCACAACTTTACAACATGGCCTAACAATAAAACGTTTTTTTCATTTCTGGCCTCTGCCTTAAAGATTAAGAAATGAAAAAGGACAACTCGAATAGCAAAAATGATCAGTTTCATCCAACTTGATAAACTGCAACAAATTTACATTATGTCACACACACACACACACACACACACACACACACACACACACACACACACACACACACACGAAGAGGAGATAAATAAGGAGAGAAAAGGATGGACACAATCCCATGCTATCAAAAAGCCAAGCAAATAATGATGTAATGTTGGAAGCGTAGAAGGTTCCGTTACAAAGAAAATACAGATTTGCAAATACACTACAGCTCGTGTGTGTTTATAGGGTAAGCCACAGGGATGGCTGTGCTGAGGGACTGGATGTATTTGCTTAACGAGCCTAATGAATACTTAATATACCGCAATGTAACTTAATTTAAAACCTGCCACACTCACGGTAAAGCAGCTCAAATCCGGCCCACCTGCACACTAAACCCCACAAAATGCGGCCCAAAACTGCCTAGCAACACTGGTATTATATAAATGTTTGCAACATCCAACGATTCGCGGCTCCAAGTGGTAGTCTGACAAAAAAATGATTAGTAATGCGTGTTTCATTAAGTGACCAGTTCGTCTGCTATGTAACCCAGAGTGGTTAATCCTCTTGAGCTAAAGGGACACGTTTAACCTTGAAATGTACATAAAATCCCTGCACAAGGTACACAAGCGACAACCATTGTTCAGGCATGTTTTTCACCAAAAAGAGGAAAAAGTGTACTCGCATGCTATTCAGATCCACAAAAGACAAAAATGACAGGATCAAAGACTTCAAACAAAGTGCCAAAAATAGTCCGCAGTGACTAAGTAAATGACAGACGCATTTTAATGTTACATAATCATCAGTGTAAAATGGGACAACAGATGAGCAAGTGTTATTACACACACAAAGGCCTGGAAATGGGATGATTCAATTATTGGATAATGGATGTGGATAAAGGTGTGCTTAAGATGGGAGTGAACAGAAACTGTTAATATGAGAAAATGTATATTAGTGCGACACGAAAAATAGAGCAAATTTAACAATTTACACAAATGAATGAACTCCAAGTGATCCCTACTTACCAGACTTATGATGAAATGTCTTGCGTGCCATTATTGTTATTGCTTTAATAAATGGTTACCTTCAGGATTTTTCACCTAATCCAAGTTCAATAATTGGGGTTTTTTTCCACTGGCACTTTTGGCCGCGCCTAGTCAAACCGGGCAGCACTGATTTGCATTTCCATTACCAGCTTTACTTCGCCGCGTCGGACTGAGTCATGCCCGTGAAGGACCTTCTCCGGAGAAGGGTCAAAGTGCGCCGGTCCTGTCTCCGAGCAGGCTGCAGTGACGTCAACACAAGCGTGTGCTGCGAAACTCAACACAAGTCCGTGCAGGGAACATGAGAGAAAGTGTCTGTGTACAGCTCTGAGACATTTTGCAGCTTCTTGCTGAATCCCTGTGGTTTGAAGTTTAGTTTCTCTCCAGTGTCGCTGTTGGTGCTTTCAGATACCTGCTGTTAATTTCTGTTTCATCCCGTTTGCTTTTGGCTGTTTCAGAAGTCAGAAGTGTAAAATTAGTGCTGGTGAAAACCTGAGATTTCCTGAATGTTCTGCTTTATGATATAAGATAAGCGTAAGCAGCTTTCTTTTGATAGTGCTGCGGGGAGGTCGAGTCTGTTCAGCCGCTTGCTTTGACCACTGCTCAGGACAAGCAAGGCATCAGTTAAAGTTGTTGTAATGGAAATGCAGATCCCTGCCGTGCTGGGCTGACCAAATCGAGTCGTGCCAGGCCAACACAGATGTGTAGAAAAGTCTTCAAGACATCAACTACTGATAATACAACTTAATATGTGACAACATAATAAGGCACTCAATGGGCACGCAGAAATGTTATACAACCTAAAAAAACACTGAATATACTGATATGTTTACTTTGTTATGCAATCGTATTGCAATCGTATATTCATTTTGTTACTATAATGCTGCATATTTCCTTAACTTTCTAGCTTGTCACTGGTTAAGGAAAAATGGAAACCCCTGACAGTCTGACAACAACATCATTAACGACTTGTGCTAACTCCCGAATATCTGTTAGGTGTACCTGCTGATGTGTCGTGTGAGCTTTCCGGATAAAGAGCTCTTTGAACGGATACTTCCGGTGCTAAATGTGGCGCTGGCTTCTCTGCACCCGCTGACTGATGAACAAATGTTCAGGGCGCTGAATGCAGGCAGTGTGAGGGGGGAGCTGGAATGGAAGGACTTCCAGCAGAGATTAGACAGCCTGACTGGGTTCATGGTAAGACTCTTGATTTGACTACACGGGCGGGATCATAATGTTTTAAAGCTTTTGTTTCAGAGGTTTGACTGTCATGTTTGTTTTGCCGCAAAGGGCGTCAGCTTCACTTTCATACCTCATGAATCAGAGGAAAATCGATCTCGGGAGGCCGATCATTTCCATTTGAGCGTCTTCTGTATCATTTGTGTTTGCAGGTGAGACGCAGGGATGGCACACGGATGCTGTGTCATCCCTCCTTCAGGGAGTGGCTGGTTTGGAGAGCAGATGGAGAGAGCTCAGACTTTCTCTGTGACCCTAGGTGAGGCTAATATGTGAACGTACCAAGAAAAACACGTGTAACGAGACGTCTTTATTGGCAAAGAGGCCATTTCTGACTAATAAGCACTGTACGCGCGTTTGCAGGAGCGGCCATGCTCTCCTGGCCTTCATGTTCTCCAGACAGGAGGGCAAGCTGAACCGGCAGCAGACAATGGAACTGGGACACCACATTCTCAAGGCTCACATATTCAAGGTAACAGGAACTGGGATTCGCTGTATGTAACTCGCTATGTAGGTTTGCGACTGGAACAGATTGTACCTACAGTAAACCCCTCTGGAGCCCCTTGATTCCCAAAGGCTTCACGCAAACAAGGTCCTGCACTTGACTGCGTATCACTACAGCATAGAAACACACATACACGCGTGAACCCGTGTCCCTCTCATCACCCACACACACATTAGCACTACTCGTATAGATAAACGCAAATGTTGTTCTGTTTGCATGCATGGCTTGCACTCTGTACGTACCGTGGTGCTCCTGGGATACAATTTCAATTCTGCACCAGTGGTCTCGTCTAAGCAGGTGTAATCCCTCTCTCTCTCTCCCTCTCTCTCTCTCCCTCTGTCTCTCCGTTTCCCTCTCACACATTCACAGGGTCTGAGTAAAAAGACAGGTGTGTCCTCCAGCGTTCTTCAGGCCATGTGGGTGAACTGCAGCACAGACAGTCTGTCCGCTGCGCTGGCCTCCCTGAGGAACCTCTATACACCCAACATCAAGGTGACATTTACGTGCTCTACATTAAAGGTGCAGTGCGTGAGATATGGCCAGACTTTTAGTTTAAAGCATTTTTAAAAATGACATTATTATCAACCTTATCAAATGAATATAAAGAAACAACAGTGTTGATGTCACAGATTGTCTACTGTTAACGTGCTAACCAGTTAGCCCTTGCTCGTCCCGTCTGGCAATACCATTTTTTACCTCAGGAGGCGATAGTCCTGCAGTTGCAGCTGGAGTATGCAAGCAGCAAGTTCATTATGTTTTCACAAGCTCTCCGATTTTGGTGTAAAAGACGACTCCCCTCGTGATCTCGAGGTCACGGTCCAGGCAGGCTGTAGTTAGCAAATAGAGCTGCACGGCTAACTGGGCTAACTGGATAATGGTAGCTGGTGACTACCAAGCCCCAAGGATGAGAGCCAGGCTTTGAAGCCAACTTTAAGAGTAGCCAAACCGTATAATAACACCATCACATGATGCACTGAGGTCCAAGAAGACTTTTCCCCATAAGCTTACATTTTGTAAAACGGTGGGGAAAAGATTTCCGAGTCGCAAGCCCCACAAAATTATTAATTTCTCCAGCACAATTTGAGCCATTCAGTCCATTATATTTGGGAAAAACTACAAGAGCTGCAAGACTAAATGATTTTATCTCTATTCAATTAGCGGGCCGCTAAACTTGAAGTTAGCTGGCTCAGTTGGCGGAGGCCTCTAGTATTCCTTGGAAGTCGAGCTTTCTTGGCTTCATACGCCACTGAACTAACCCCTATAGGAATGGATGTGGCACCACCTCCAATGCTGTATCCAAATATTAACTGTTATATCGATGGTGGCTACAGCCATGGCAAAGAGTGTAGTGAGCAGCAGTTAGCAGTTTCTCTGGTAATATGCTGCCCCCTATATTTTTGGAGCTAACTTCAACGGGTGGCCGTATCCTAACACGTTACATCTTCAGAAAACATACACCCAAATATACACTCAGAAATATTTTGTTGATCTTTTCCATTCTGCAGGTGAGTCGACTGCTGATGCTAGGTGGCGCCAGTGTGACCTGGTGTACGGAGGTGGTGGGACGCGGCCCCATTCTGGCCGTCCACGCCCATCTGGGGCATGTGGAGATGGTAGCCCTGCTGCTCGAAATGGGCGCTCCCATAGAAGGGACGACTGACAGTGGCATGACACCCCTCTGTCTGGCGGCTGCTGCAGGACACGCCGACATTGTCAACCTGCTCTGCAAGAAAGGGGCCAAGGTCAGTGTCACAGACGGCGTGGATTTGGTGGGCGTGACCAGCATAATTACCATGGATTCATCCGTGACAGAAGCCTCTGTGCCTCAGTATCTTTACAGCAGTGATCCTGAACAGCCCTGGTTTTGCATTCACACCAGTTTTGGGTTCTATTCTGGGAGGCAGATGACATAAACAGGCCTAATCTAGGCCAGCGCATTACAGGCACCGGCTAGGACCAGTGTTGTAAGTCCTTCTGTGTCCCCCTCTGTGCCAGGTGGGACACGCTGATAAGAATGGCCAGTGTGCGCTGGTCCATGCCGGACTGAAGGGCCACGCTGAAATCATCAACATCTTGCTGGGCCAGGATTGGGGAGCTGAGATCCCCACCGACCCACAGCCGCATCACGGCAACGAGTCTGCGACTGGGAAAAAACAGGCGGCGCAGCAGGCGGTTACAGCTGCCGCTAGTGTTGGACACACGCAGGTACGATTCAGCTCAAGGTCCTCATGACAGAAACACCTTTATCATGCTCTGATCAGTGAAATAGATTTTTTTTCAAGAACAGTGCCTGCTCTCGCTTGATTCAGAGGATTTATTAGATGCGGTGTGCTGTTTGCTCCGGTCTACGTCTTCGGGTTCTTTTGTTTTCTTTGTGCACAGCGAGCCCACAATACAGAGGACTGTAAATTGTGTTTTCCTGCAGGTGGTGAAGAGCTTGCTGGACTTGAAAGATGAACAGCTGGCAGTGCAGATGGACGCTCACGACTCTCTCTGGGGAGAAACGGGTACATTTCTCCTATCAGTCAGATAAATTTAGCTTTCTCACCTCTTTCTGTCCGTCAGCGTGGTTCTAGAGTCGGGCTCAGAGGCTTGAGGGTTGCATGGGCACATCTCAGCTCTGTGCAATGAATAAATATTAAACAGCTAACTCACCTTTGAATGGAGCTGGAGGAGCCCAGAATATTACCCACTCGCTGGTTTCCTTATTACGATTTCTGGATGCCGTGGTTGATACCAAACAGTTGATTCGATTGTAAATAGTTTTTAATGTTTGGCAGAAATGAAGCCTCACGTTTATCGCACGGAACATCTCGTCCTGCCACATTTGTAGCATCTAAAAAGCAGCTGTTATTCGATTGTGATACTTTTACCTCTATCGCAGACGCGATAGCGCAGCTTGCAGAATTCTGTTAGGTCCATTTCCTGAGAGCATGTCGGACGAAGCCTGTATCTCTGCCTGCAGCACCATTAGAGTATAATTCTATTACACAGTCCCCTCCAGTGCCGAGATAGAAACAGCGAGAGCATGAAATACCCTCTGAAACGTTCACCTTTGCATGTACACTACAAGGGCTTTGCTTCATGTTTATGTTTAGTGTTAGTGTGATTTGATTAGAGTCCATTTGCACAGATAAAATGATCAGCGAAGGAAGCATGTTACTCAGCCAGGGACAAGCGCGTACGGCTTCATACCGCAACTTTTGAACGAACGATAATAACCTTACTGGTTCAGTTTGTGCGTTTTAAGCAGCAGCTTCACTTACCCCGTTACTCTTCTATGCAGCTGCAAAAAGTCACCTCAAACACTTCTGTTTCACATATGACGCTAACTTCTCTTTAAAAGGCAATATTATACATATTGATTTGTTAACTGAAGCATGTGGCCACATGAGACATGATGACATTAATCACGAGTACTAAGACAAGGTTGGAAAATGACATCAATACCTTGCCCCAGCTGCTCAATTAGCTTAGGACTCGGACCAATGCCGTCTGTCATAGTTACTCAGGCTGCTTAGGGTACAATTTATCCTGCGTGTGGAGTTGCGACTGGAAATGACAGTATTTTCGTTGCTCTTGCTGTGGAAGAGAAAGTGCAGGCGTCCTTCATCCATTCCACTTGCTAGTTTTCAGGTATCTAGATTTATAAAAGAATTCAAGAATCATAAAGATTATTGAAATGCCCAGCCTCGCTCTTCTCTCCCTTTCTCACTCGTGCTTTTTCTCTCCCAAATGCGTCAATTACATTTTTTTCTCTCTATGCCGACCCTCTGTCAGTGCTGAGCGCAGCTTCGGGGAGAGGGAGGATGGAGGTGTGTGCGTTCCTCCTGGAGCGAGAGCCAGACTTGGAGATACCCAACCGCCGGGGGATGGTCCCGCTGCTTAGTGCCGCCAAACATGGACACACGCAGGTGAGGAGGCTGGTGACTGGCACGGGATATTTTTATTTCTTATTGAACCAGTTTTGGGATTAATCTCTCTCTCTCTCTTTTCCAGATTGTGGAGCTGCTGCTAAAACAAGGTGCAGATATCAATGTCAGCGACAAGCTGGGTCGCACTGCGCTGATGCTGGCCGCCTGTGAGGGCCATATGAGCACAGCAGAACTCCTGCTGTCAAAGGGTCAGGGTCCCCGACTTCCCCGCTAATAACTTAGCATGTTTACTGAACGTATTCGAATTAGGCAATATTTGTATCATTTGTGGTCGCAGGTGCCTCTCTGTCCACTGCTGATCAGGAGGGGTTGACCGCGCTCAGCTGGGCCTGTATGAAGGGACCGAAAGGTGCCGTGCAGCTTCTGGTGGAGGCGGGCGCAGACCTGAACCACCCGGACAGGCAGGGACGGACTCCTCTCGACCTCGCTGCCCTTAACGGGGACGCAGACACAGTGGGTTTCATGCCGTTGTTTGGATGGAATCGTGTTGATAATGAAAAAGAAGCTTTCCCTGCGTGGTTTGGATGCAGTCCTTGGTATAGAAGTGTACACTTGGCAACAGGTTGCTTAATATTGTAATTATTAAAAGATGATTAGCAAAGTACAATATATAATTATCTCTCACACACAGCAGCACAATTTTAGCTATTTTTGACAAACGGAATAAATCATAATTACTACAATAATTATAATTATCATCTGTACCTACAACACAGGACATCAATTTGCAATCAGAGTTCACGTGGAGTGGAAAACTTGCGACTCATGTAATCTAATTATCAGCGGGACAGTAATCAAAAATATCTAATGATTAAAAACTTCAATCATCAGGGAGCGGAGGAGCAGACAGCTGTGTTGGTGATGTAGCGAAGCATAGTGTGTAATCAACTTAATGATAAAAATATCAAACGGCTTTTGTAATTGTAAATCTTAAATCTGAATCTAAAATACACATTGTTGTCATTCAATGCACGACCAGGTTCATTGCCTGGTGGAACACGGAGCGGTGCTGGAGAGAGCCGACAACAACGGAACCAGAGGCTCAGAACGGACGCCCGGCTGCCAGAACCCGGCCCTGGTGGCCTCGCTGCTTAAGAAAGGATCCAAGACGGGTACAGTCACTGTGCCGACCATAACAGCCCCGCAGTAAACCCCCCACCTTTAGGAATTTGGTATTCAAACAAGATGTTCCCACAAGCCATTTAACATTATACGACACAGTTAAACGGCTCCACAAAGCGCAGTGTGGACGGTAAAATGAGCATAAAGTTAAATCAACACCTCTTTGGCTAAACCCCCCTTCCCGGAGTGGATTCATATTTCTATTTGACTTTGACCAATCAATGAAGCCTCGGTTCACTTGGATAGATTTGTGTTATTTGCTATACTTTTGCAGCATGCACGCTCCGCATTTGTCACTCTATAACCACGTATTTTACTCCCATACAGTGTACGGTTACTCAGTATTCTGCAGCACCTGCAGTTTTTCATGCACTTCTCTAACTCCCTCTTCTCCGCTCTCTCTCTTTCTCGGTCTCTCCGTCAACCGAAAAGGCTACAGAACGGCTCCGCACGATCGATCAGGTACATGATTTATGTAAGACACAAAGTAAAAGAGACGAGCGAGGCAGATGACAGAGAGATAAATATTTGTACCCCCTCCGTCAGGTCATGCTACGTGGGCCATGGCCTCCTCCAAACCAGATATTCTCCTCATCCTGCTGCAGAAGCTGATGGAGGAAGGAAACATGCTTTACAAGGTGCGTTATGATGAATGTTAAAGAGTGGGTTGTGAGAGTGTGGAAAACATCACAGGTTGTCAATTACCCCCCCCTTCTATGTGTTTCTCAGAAGGGACGTATGAAGGAGGCAGGCCAGCGTTATCAGTACGCCTTGAGGAAGCTTCCTCGCGAGGGGCAAGGAGAGGAGCTGAAAGGGCTCAAAGACCTGCGGGTCTCCCTCTACCTAAACCTCTCCCGCTGCCGCAGGAAAACCAATGTAAGGCCCCACAGCTCTATCAAACTGCTCATGCACTATTTAGCACCGGTAGGTTTATTAGGCGCTGAGGGGATGGCAGGAGGCCTGGCAAGGCAAGACAAGGCAGATGCCTCCTTAAGATATATAATTTATCGGTATCTGCATAAAAAGATAATGTCAGCAGAGGTATAGCTCACTGTAAAAATATCTCTGCTTTTCAGATCTAATTTCACATCTCCCTGGTAAACAGAATGTACGTGCAAGACCTGGAAGCAGGTGGTGACGTGGCGAATAGCGGTGCGACCGTTAGTGTGGAGATAGATGTGTGTGGCCTGCAGCCAGTTTGGAACCCACCCTGGCGATGACAGACGTCCTAACAGACTGTGTAAAAATGCCATCCTTAGGGTCACTGTGGCCGATGAATAATGGAGCAGATAATGTGATGTGATAAGGTCACTCTCTCTGGCAGACCAAGCGCGCTCTCTTTCTCTGCGTCTCCACAGGGGGGTTATTTACAGTGGACGCGCGAGTGGGCCGGCTAAATCCACATATTATATCAGAACGCAAGGCAGCGAGGGCCAGCAGAGAGTCTACATGATACCGTCATTAAACATTCAGCAGCGACGTTCACAATCTCACATTCGAGGCTGCCATTTTGACCTTCCTCTCAAGGACAGAATCACAATGTGTTGGTGTCATTAAATATTCACCTGAGAGTGATGGTGAGAGCAGCAAAAAAAAAAAACCAAAAAAAAAACACGACAGGAAAAACAAGCTGCTCTCTGTCCGTTTCTCTCCCTCTCCTTCTCTCATTCCGGTCAATAAAAATGATTGCGGTGCGAGCTCTGTCTCATTAAACAGGCTTCGATCCTCTGATCCGTGCATGAAGACGCGAACACAAACACTATTTTTATTGAAATTGGCTCAGACCATTTCTGCAAAACAAACACTTTCCCAGTCTGGTCCCTTAAATGCACAGCTGATCATACAATGGCTTTGTTTTTTTTTGTTTTTCTCATTGTGCTGCGTCGAATATTTCAATTTTGAAATTCAAACTCTGAATGCACTTTTCTGATCTGAAAACACAGGACTTTGGCATAGCTGAAGAGTTTGCAACCAAAGCCCTGGAACTCAAACCCAGGTCTTACGAGGCGTATTATGCCAGAGCACGGGCCAAGAGGAGTAGCAGGTACAACCATATTAAATGAAGCATATTAATTCAGACCACAGCCGTTTTGCTCCATCGAAAGTTATTTTTTGCGACGAATCAGCATCTCTGTGGCGCTGTGAATTAAGTGCTTTTAAAGTTTCTTTGTTCATTTGTCTCCATACTCCCCAGGCAGTTTACCGCAGCGCTGGCGGACCTCCACGAAGCAGCACGACTCTCCCCGTCCAACCGAGAGATCCGCCGCCTGCTGATACGGGTAGAGGAGGAATGCAAGCATCATCTGAAGGCATCCGGCAACAACATGACACAAGGTTACAACAGGGACTCTCACACCCACCACCATCAAGCCACAGAGGAGGAGACAGACGGCTATTCGCAGGGAAGTCTGGAGAGGCAAGTCCCTGCAGAGCAGGCCGACGCGGAGAAGGAGGAGGAGAAGGAGGAGGGTGAGGAGGTGAGCCTGCAGTGTGGGAAAAGTCCAGAGTTTTGGCCTCTGAATCCGTACGCTCCGAACAGGACTCTCCCTGGAGGCGTGGCCTTTGGCGATCAGTCGCCGTGTTTCCCTCCGGAGGAGTACGCGCGGGACCAACTGTTTGTGGACCTGCCCGAGCCTGTTCCCGCCATCAACAGGCAGAGCAGCAGGACTCATCACCACTGCCACTCCCTCCAGGCAGGGGGCAGAGTTGGAGGCAGGCCTCTCTCTCTGTGCGGCCCCTCCAGCCCTCTGCCTGGCAGACACATGTCCACCTCCCTGAGGCCCGCGCCGGTGATGGGTATTGACATCGGCCCCGGATCAGCCAACGAACACTCTGGACACAGTCCCACCGAGCACTACCATCCCATGTCCCCCAACAGCTCCTCCCCACCTGGGCATCTCCAGATGTACCAGCCCCGCTCCTCCAGCTTCTCCAGGGGCTCCGACAGACTCTCCACCCACTCCGTGGCTCTCGATGGCCTGGCTCTCGCTCTGGGGTCTAGTATGGAGGTCAGGAGGGAGGGTGGTGGTGGTGGTGGAGGAGGAGGAACAGCAGGCTCAAGGGGCTCCAGCTCCAGTCAGGCCTCCAGCGGGAACCTTTCAGACGGCGGCAGGCAGCAGGTGCCGGACGCCCCATGCCCCATAAAGAGCAGCGGTAGCTTCAAGACAAAACCAGAGCTAAAGCCCCGGCCCTTCATGGGAGTAATGGACAAATCGGTGCGAGTCCAGGGCCAGCAGACCTCTGGCATGAGCCGACAGGGAGGAGGAGGAGGAGTGGAGAGTTTCAGCATGTCAGTGATGGAGTTTCAAGGATTCAACAATGAGTACAAGCGCGCTTCATTCCAGGAGCAGCTCCCTGGAAGTCAGGCCAACAGCCAGCAAGGCCGGGACTTTGGAGAGAGGCTCCACCAGAGAGAAGCCAGAGGCACCACGTCCTCCCAGCTACGCTTCCCTGACGGGAGGCACAGACAGGCGAGCTTAACAAGAGACAACCCGGCCCTGCACATGGCTCCCATCAAACCCAAACGCTCATTTATAGAGTCCAACGTCTGAGTATATTTTATCGAAGCACAGATACAGGCTGTTTTCAACAAACTGTGCCACATAAGGTAGCAAGGGAGGCTGGTTTGAGAACAGCTCCCTTCCCTGAGCCTGTTTTGTAGAGTTATGCTGCTGCACTGCACTTACAATCTAGAACCAGTGTTCAACTCAGGCTACTATGCTTCTGCTTACATGTCTACAGCTAGTGTATTGAAGAAAACCAGACATACCTTAAGTAGGGATTTAAAAAAACAAAAACAAGTATTATATTGTCTAAACATTTAATTTATTATATCGAATATAGAAGTCAGAGAAAGCTTTGTGCACGAATATGAAAAAAACCTCATGCTATTTAGTTGCAGAATATGACCATTTCTATTGTCAAGTGTCTTTTAAAAAACATTTATATTTGTACGGTGTACACTATATTTGCAGATTATATATTTCCCTGTAAGTGGTTATCTGTCGGCATTACAGGCTTCAAAAGAAATTACTTTGTGTACTCGAGATCCTTTTTCTTGGTACATTTGATAGAAAAAAAACGGCGAGAAAAAAACCCCCCGCACTGTACATGACATTGTTGGAAACTTCTTGTCATAATCTAATATTGAGTTGACTGCTTCAATATTCACAGTATATGTTATTTATTTTTGCATAGCAGAAAACATATTCATATGGAGTGTGTATTGGTTTATTTGGACACAGGGAGCAGTTACAAGAGCAACAGTCGAGGATAACAAATCTTAAAGAGAATTCTCACATCGCTGTTTGTCCATAGTTGTTATATTCCCTTTTCAGACTCATACTATGGATTACAGATTGTTACCACATTATCATTGTGGTATAATAAAAATCTTAATGGAGGACTGCATCGCTACATCTACTTCTTTCACAGTATAATCCATAAAATGTTTGCTAAGTTTCAGAATGTGTATGGATGGATGGATAAATGATCGTGTCATTTAGAAACTTCTCTAAACTGACATTTAACCAAGCCATCAAAATAAACCGAACTGTATAAAAATGTCGACAGTGCACTTTCTAAATATTTTTCAAATATGTCTTTTAAAGATGGGCGTTAGCTCGCGCGGGGAAGTTAGCCCTAAACTACTCGCACGACTCCCACAGGGTTTGTAATAAGAAATGTTAAGACAATCTGAAAAAACACGTAGATGAATGTATGATATGTGATGCTTACCAGCAAATAGTGCAAATAGTGTTTACAGTAAGATGACTAATATTACTCATGTTCATTGAAAGCTCCATTGAGCTATATTTCTAGGGGTTGATAGTATTACTGATCCCACTGCTAATCGGCACCCCTGTCAGTAGCTCTGTGTAGCTTTCAGACCCTTACAGCTCCAATTCAAAAGAAGGAAACCTGGTGATTGTTAGTCAAAAGAAAACACTTGTGCACAATGATCTGAAAGTTTAGCAAGGCAAAGAGATCAAGCTGCGTTTGTGAGGGGTTGGCAGACCGAGCCTTAGATGAAAGATTAAACTTTTCAAACGATTTCTTCGCCACTTGGGGCCAGCTGAGACGAGCTGTGAGCACAACAATGACGTATCAGCACATCTTAAGTTGACGTGGCTAACTTGTTAGCAAGCGGTAGCTAGCTTACACATCCAGCAGTTTCAGAATCGTGTTTGTGGAAACCTGGTAAATGTAAGTCCAATATTTGCTGTCTTTTAGCTCCATTTTTGGTCTCCACCATCTCCTGTGTGAAATATCTGTCCCTTTAGCTGCTAAATGCTCCACTATGTTCACCAAGTAGTTGTTAACTGCGTCTGTCTGACATTTGATGCTGAGCCGGTGGTGTGCTGAGCCCCCCCGCGCTGTAAACAGGACAACTTTAATGACTTGATCTCACTATAAAGCTTTGATTGTATAAAAATATTGATTATAACTACTTTGAATGTGCATTCTTAAGGTGGCCAAAAAAAGCACTCCCCTGGGATGTCCGTATTGTTCTGTTTCTACCCGATGAGTGAACAGGCAACTGATACCAAAATGTTAGCCATAAAAACTCAATGAAATGACAGTACATTTACACCTGTTGCTTCAATTTTGCTTTTCGGCTCCCCGGCAATCAAAAATGGCATATTTTTGAATGAGAACTGTGCACGTTGTGCAGATGCCTCAAAGGAACAAAATCCGACACACCTGTGGCTGCCATCCATGCACGCACTGTATTTTGGTTTCTACTAAGAGAAAGTATTTGGGGCATTGTGGTCTTTCGGGTGCTAGCGGGTGGTTTTCCAGCGGCCAATGGCCATCTTCAGGGTGTGGTTAGGGGTGAGCAGAGTGGTCAGTAATGGGAGGTTGGTCATGGGGCTGGAGCGGTTCTTGGTGTTGATCCAGCTCTCGATGGCCTCTCTTTCATACGAGTACCCATCTGTTGGGATACGACCACAGTTGACTCATGAGTGGACTCGTATGTTGTGTCATTATATGTGAATTTGGTAAACTGGACGAGGTCTGTTCTCTCTTACCTGCAGCAATGACTGGTTCCCTCATAAGCTCTCTGGTAATCGGACAAAGGAACTCATCAGGAATGCCTGAGCACAGTGACTCACTCTTCAGCTCCTCCACCTTCCTCAGGAGTTTACTGCGCAGGCCGACTGACTCTACAAACGCACACAAGAAAGAGAATGAGGAAATGTGCCAGAGGAGACAAAAGAACAATCAAGACTTTGTGTGCTCTCATTAAAACAATGGGACAAGATAAACTGATAAGCACGCACTTACACAACAATATCAATATCAAGGTTCTGAGCATTTGTAATTCCTACGTTTTGGCTCTGTTCACTCTTGGATGGACGAATGTTAAGTGTGGGTGAGATGGTGGGAGCAGATCATGTCTGCTGACTGTCCACTTCAAAGTGAAATACTAAGCAGGTGCTCGAGGGCATTTTAATTTGAATACTGCTGTTTTAATAACATTTTTTTCCGTAGAAATCTACTGCCGGAGAAACTAGAAGCATTTATTCAGATAACTGACACCGTGAATGATCTCATAAAATAAAAGCGCTAACCCCAGCTGAACAGGAACACACTTTGTAGACTCCATGATCATCTCACTGGTGCATTTGGGCTTCATTTTTGTCATTCTGCCTCCTCAGAAGAAAAAAGCACGCTTTATTGATTTCACTCCCACCTTCAGCAAATATGCCTGTTTCTCTGTCTTTCATCGCGGTAGATGAAACACGCTGCTGCTCAGCACTGTTCTCGAAGTTTGGTTTTCTTGCTAAATAGGTGAGATTTATGCTCCGTTACTAAAAACAGAACAATGTGAACACAAGCTGTCGCAGCACTGGAGCTGTGTAAACTGAGGGGTGATTGACAGCGACTGTGGGATGGAAATGACGGCATGGCAGTACAACAAACATTTGCTGACAACTACATGACGAATGCCGGGATGGCTGGTAGACTGACATCGACAGCGCAACACTCCTACTTTAGTGGTTGCAAATCGTGTAGAAGAGGCAGAAAAATATAGTCTGTTCAGAGAATGCAGAAATAGAAATAAAAATACAGAACTGACTTTCAGGAAGACTTGGAAACAACCAAAAAAAAAGGCCTTTGTGATATTAGGTGTAAATCCACTTTCATACCTTATGGGAAATACTGTTTTGGGGATTGGGTTATGTAACTGATGAAGTGCTCCAGATTAAAGTCGGAACTGCTGAAGCCCCAAAGCTGAGCACTTTTGCAGGGCAGCCTAATATTATGTAATCTCACTGAGTAAAACCCCCATCATCATTCATTCATTCCTTCCATCCTTTCTTCACCCTTTCTTTAATTTAATATGTCACTTTTATCCATGTAAATAGGCACAAAAACCCCTAATCCTCACATGTTCGTTCTTAAAAGAGACCGGGCGTGCAATACCCATACGGCTGGGTTTACAATTCTTACATTTTTCGGTCAAGCGCCTGTGACACAACGAGGGACAGAGGAAGTGGCATAGCACCCGCTGAGCAGTGTGTGCCTGTCATCCTCACCTATGTGCAGCTCTGACGCCAGCGTTTCCTTGGTGAGGCTGAGCAGCTCCGTCCCGTCTATGTTGTTGGCCGCGAATGTGTCCGCCAATCCCCCGAGGCCTTCCTCCACCAGCCACGATGACACATCCTCCTCCGACCAATCGCTGACCAGCAGCTTCAATCGGCCCGCAGTGGTTCTCCCTGAGAGGGCGAATCAAAGCGGAACGGTCAGTCCTCGGCGGCTGCAGCACCTTTTGAAAAACGGCCAAACATTCTTCATGCAAGTATATTCTGGAATCCTGCAGACTAATTATTGATTAGGAGGCCGTGGCGGGCACAGCTTGTGCAGCTATATATATATATAAATGTCTGGAGGTTTCATCGACATTTTATCTGACATAAGATGAAACGAGAAGGTGAAAAGGAGTGTGTACAGTGCAGACAAATTAATAGATCAAACTTGGTCTGGACACCTGCTGATAAAAACATTAGAATATATATATATATTTTGTTTTTAATCAACATACAACATGAGGACTAGTGGCTGAATTACTGATTTTTACTTTTCACACCCCAGTGTGACATGCTCTGCAGTACAGACATATTTTCTTCCTTCCTACCATCACTTGATGTCAGAGCAGACCTCTCTGAAACAAGAAAAAAAAGAATTAGTCAGTGTAAATAAGAGCGATGCCACGCAATCCTTGAGCAAACCTCCAACACTTGAGACTGAAGGGTGATTAAGGGAAAGAGAGCACACAACAGCTGTGTCCTTCGCGTCAAGATGAACGTAGTTTAACACAAGACGTCTTAAGACACCGACGCAACACGGGTGACTGGTATTGAAGTGCAACTCTTCCAATAAGGGTTAAGATTTAACTGACTTCACTTGATGGTTTTTCTTAGAAGAGCCATATTTAGCTGAAAGTACACGCAGTTTCTTAAAGATTTTCTGCAGATTTTTACAGCTGGCAAACAGAATAGCACCTGGGAATTAAGACAGGGGCAATAAAACCAGGACCGTGACTGCCGAATCCTGCTTGCTGTTCATCGTCACTGTAAAAGCAATTTCCTTTCAAGTCTCAAATGTTGCAGAACACAAAGAACGGCGAAAGAAAAAACTCACCAGGAATCGACTTCCCGCCTTTCCATCGGACACAAGGTGGGGCGAAGGAGGCAGACACAAAAAGGCAGATTACAAGACAAAAAACATAGAATTAATCGTCAAAATACACTTTAGATGTTCCCCCGTTTTAAGCGGTGCGTGTGTTTTTCCCCACCATTGGCGCTGCATCCGTCCTCCAGCCTCCAGATGTTTACCGTCTTATCCATAGACCCTGTAGCAATTAGCGGTGAAGTCGGCGAGAAGGAACACGCTGTCACGTACCTGCAGCAGAGGACAGAAATCGAACAGAGAGGTTCAAAAAAAGACTAAAAAAAGAAAGCAATCTATCGATCATAAGGTAAAAACAGTTGAGTATCCAACACACAACATGTACATTCCGCCACTAGAGATTACCCTATCGAAAACAAAACAGGGAAAGGCAGAGTGTTGTGGCAGAGGCAGACATTCCGGAGGAATGAACACCCCGAGTCTCACTGAATCCTGCTCTGATCGGGAGTCATTAACTGACAGGAGGAGAGCTCAGAGATGACTTTTTGTGGATTAATCTTCACCCCCCGTTTATCAACCTGACTGCTTTGTGTTTTTGCTCTGCGTTTATGTGCTGCTGACTGGAGCTGCAGGAGAAATGTACTTTACCTCACGGACATGACTTTACAGAGAGGAGAGGGGAAAAGAGGAGATTGAAGGAAGAGATTCTCTGGTGAGTGCTGAGTTTAGTGAGAGGCTGACATGAATTGAAAGACGACGACGCACGTACTCAGCCAATGTGTGTTCTGCTGCTGGCCAGCATACAACTAAAGCGTAGTAAAGTAATCTGGCTGTTTGGGGCAAATTAACAATTAAACAATTGATCCTGCTGCCAAACGCACTTCACTGGTGGTGAACGCATTATTAAACACGCACCACTGTCTGATGAAAATCTATCTGACGTGACTCGGGCACAGATGTTCACAGATGAGGCAGACTTCCTTACTCACTCTATCCCAGAAGTTACAGCAACAGGTGACCAAATTACACATTATCTTGAGTAAACTTGTGGATTTCTCTGGGTTTGAACATTAGCAGAATCATCTGAGATAATGCAAGTACAAAAACAAAAAATCCACAAAATATAAAACAAAGGTTGTGGTTGTAGACATTTGAATGCAGAAGTCTTACATATTATGTCTTTAATTTGAGAGGCGTTATATTATCGGGACATCATCACCCATATGGCCTTTTCACAGCCGATTTTTTCTTGGCGGTACTTTACTTGAGTATTTCCATTTTGTGCTACTTTATACTTCCTTTTCACTACATACATTTGATTAATTTAATTACTAGTTACTCTTCAGATTCAGATTAATCAGTGTTTTTATGCTGTTCATTGTGACGTGTTACAGAGCAGACAGTGTTGCAGGCGGGACTTTGTGTGAGAGGACGTTGCATCAAAACCAAAGCACCAAATTTTTAAATTAGTTTGTTTTACCGGCAATCTGACGGAAAACTCACCAACACCGGAAATGCATGAATATCAGCCACGATATGAGGTCGGGGCCGATAATCGATCTACCCCTAACATCATCAGAATCAGCCGATAAAGGCTTTCAAATGAAATATCACATCGGGCTGGAATGAACATTTCTGCTGATATGACAGACAGAAAAGATGATGCTCATCTTACGCACACACACAATGCAAACTGTTGACTTGACGTTCCTGGCAATTAGGTGGGAAAAAATTGCTATCTATCAATATCCGGAATCAAGTTGGAAAAAAATGGGCATATTGGATTAAAGGCAACAAGCCAATATTATGCATCCCAAATCATAATATATCAATCATAGAAAAAAAGGTAAAAAGGTCAAAGGTTTTTTTTAAAACAATAATGATTCCTCAAACAGGTCCATTTAAAGTAGGGGTGGGCAAAAATATCGATACGGCTTTTTTCAACTCCAAATATCGGTATATCTCCGAAGAGCGACTCTGCTGTGTGGCGGGTGTATTTCTGTAGTAGAGAGAGTGGCTGAGGTCTTTGCAAAATGGATGACAAGTTAACAACGCCTCCGCAATTTAAAGTTGACGTTTGGAGGGACTTTGGCTTCAAAGTTAAGAGAGATAGCAAGAACAACGAGCTGGACAAAGAGAATATTACTGCCCGGAAATTTCATGGGAATTAATCAAATGGAGAGGCTGTTTTGAATGAAACAGTTTTGACTCAATTTGTCCTCTGATCAATATCATCTGATGTACATATACAGGTACTTGTGTTTTCATCTTTATTTATATCGCAATATCGTGATATCGTGATACGTATCGCATCGTGACCAAAGTATCGTGATACGTATCGTATCATGAGGTTCTTGCCAATACCCACCCCTAATTTAAAGCATTCAGCCTGAAGTCTGAGGTTCACAGCAGCATTAAAGACCCCGTCTGAAGCTGCAGCTCAGCCTTTACAAGGTTAACAAGTGAGCGCTATGACTCAATAACAGACTAAAATATGTAGCAGTGACTGAAATGTTCTCCATCAAAGGGCCAATTTAGCAATGACTTCCCAGGTCAAAGACTCCACTGTGAGGACTGGAATCGCATTTTCAGTAGATTCAAGAAAGTCAGAACGTTAACAAGGATGATCTCTCTCAAATCCAAGCTGGATCGCTCAGAAGTGTTGATCCACTAAAGCTAACTGGCTTCAAACAAATGTCTCTAAAAACCTCGCATAGGAATTTGGTGAAAGGCTGCACTAACCCGAGACGCTCTGTTATATTATCAGTTTGTCTAAAGTCAAATGAGTTTCCTCCTGGAGATACTTTGCCAAGTGTTGTCATTCACTTTTTTCGCCATTCATCCACTTGCTCTCAACTTGCTGCATCTACTTCCACTTCACTGAGTGATTTTCTGACATGACTTTCATTTTCCAACTGAAAGGAACTGAGCTTTCTGCCTTTCAATCACAGGTGGCTTGATGGACTTAAATAGCTTGGAAGTGCAATCATTCAGCTGTGGCTTATATGTGCATTTATGTGTGTGTGGAGGGAGAGAGACAGTGATAGCTGTCCTACCTTTCTCTAAAAAAAAAGAAAAAAAGGCATGTTTTATGACCGCACTGGGTCATAATCTGTGAAAGGTACTATCTCTGCCTTCACTGCAGGTGATATCTTGCTGTAAATGACATATTCCTCTCAAGTGTACATGACTGAACGATTTGTGGTATCATAACCTAATAAAACCGGTCTGGAAATATGTCGACGTGTTGCCTCATCAGTTGTCCAGTTAACTGAAATACCAAACAAAACAGATCCAGAAACAGGAATATTCCCACAAAACACCTGTGTTGTTCACGTGTCAGCGTTACAAGATCATCTCGCAGCAGATTTCCACCAAAAATATGTTTAGTGAAGACAGACTGAATAATTTGTGTGCAAACAGAAAAGGTACCAGCAGTTGCCAGAGAAACTGTGTGAAAAGACCTCTTTTTCAGCACAAACAACATCAAGTGTGTGAGTGGTGGAGTGTAAACAAGAGTGGACAGAACGGGCAAAAGTAATACTGCGACAGAATAATCACATTTTCTTCCGAAAGAACCTCTCACATTTGACGGATTCTTGCCATCTTGTGTAAAATGGAAGAGTATGTTTGTAGTTCTGTCCAGTGGAACTGTGCCGGATTTTCATTATTGCTGCGACTTTTTTAAAAAAAGTATCTGTATTGGGGAATTTGATTTAGTTGGATCCTCCGCTAATAGGCTACCTGATTATTTAAAGAAACAACTGCTGGTAATCAAGCACAGAGCGAATGTGATGAAGCAACATGTGAAATGCGTAGTTTGCTTCTTGTCGTTCTAATGTTATTGTTAATAAATTAGCCTCAGTCATATCCCGGTGTGAGCTGGAATATTGAGTTTTTTGTCCCATTACCAATATATTGTAATATTCCTATTTCACTGATATTTTCACTGTTCCATAAAGACAACTGTTGCACATTCTATTGATTTAAAAGAAAAATGTGTTTCACCAAAAAACACATTTTTAATTTGTGATGAAATGTGTGTTTTTAATGTTCAAGATCTCAAACCGTGAAACATTTTATTCAAATTTTCCATCTTATTCTTTTACGTGTGAAAACAAATACATTTCTATATGAGAATTTTGTCAGACAACATTAAATAATATCATGAAATAAGGAATTATATACTAGATATTCTGTCTGGCAAGTACAGCCTGACCGATACTCAGTTATGGAGTTGATGCTGATATCGATATAAGGGATTAAAAAAAAAGATATAAAGATAAAAGATAATCTCTGTATAATTAAAAAAAAACTTTTTCACATCGGCACATATTGGACAGCATATACGCAAATAACTGATATGTCGGACGGGCTCTACTGGCAAGATGAGATTGAAATGTATGTATTTACCTTGGGACAAAATAATGTTTAAATTAAAGTAGAAATATCAGTTAAAAAATATAAGTCAGTGTTTACCTCTCGTGCTGGTTGAGCGTGTACAGCAAAACAGCATTTATCTGAAAACAGGCAAAGTGTGGCACACAAACACACACATATTCATGACATTATGTTATGATCGGAGCAGAACATAAGTTACGTTTATGGTAAAACCTTTGACAACCACATGAATCAGTGAGGAGGGAAAGTACTTACCGCATCATAGACTGCAACAGTTTTGTCCACGGAGCTGAAGGAAAGAAAAAGATGAAACTCTGTCAGGAACACGTTGATGCCACAGAGTATTTGGTAAAGCGCGGTCAGGTCGAAGAATGCAGCGATCCATGTCTCCCTCCAGTGGTTAAACTGCAGTACTGCACTCCTGTAGTTGTGTCGGCGGTGGCCTACTTAAAGAATCCAGACAAACCATCTATATTTCACATCCATCTCTTGATCATAAATAGATCGAGACATGGCTATTAATCTATTTAAGATCAAGAGACTGGTGTGAAGTAAAGTTTTCTTACTTGTTAATTTTCCTAAGGGAATCAGGATGTTTGGAAATCTTTTAAATGTGTCTTTTAAGGTAAAACAATGGTGGTATTTACTGTACATGTTTAAGCCAATTTAATACAAATGATATGCTATTTATAGGACTGCTGACAGTTTCTCAAAGTGTAGCAAAGGGTTTTTGATTTTCCTTCTCAGACAATAATAGATAGACAATATAATGTCACAGTGAACAAGTGTATCCTTTTTTTTTTGTCTTATTCGTGTGTTTTTTGAAAACTCCTTTCGTCAAACTTTGGCTTACTTCCTGAACGCGGGACTTTCATCTACAGCTCAGGGACCGGTGCATTTGCCCAATGGCGACACTCATTCTTCAAAATAACATTACCGCGCAATATTATCAGATGAAAACTGAGGATGAGTAAATCATATCCGCTAAGATGACTTGTTTCAAGCAAGTTACAGTCCCCGTAAGATCATTTTCATACAGCACTGGCATAAACAGAAAACATCAGCTGCCTGGAAAATAAGAAACTCAATTTAAAGCTTCACGTAAGCTGCGAGGAGATCCTACCCAGACACGAGCAGCTGGCCGTCTGAGGAGTACGCACAGGAGAGGACTGGAGCCGACTGGCCGGTTAATGTGTGCAGCAGCTGCATCTTACAGGCTACAAGACAGAAAACAGCTGTAGTTACACACACAAATGTAAATAAAGTCCATGCAAACACAAAAGGTTT
>CAEMYA010000013.1:5877454-5935425 GCA_903131615.1 Diplodus sargus
AGATCCTACCCAGACACGAGCAGCTGGCCGTCTGAGGAGTACGCACAGGAGAGGACTGGAGCCGACTGGCCGGTTAATGTGTGCAGCAGCTGCATCTTACAGGCTACAAGACAGAAAACAGCTGGAGTTACACACACAAATGTAAATAAAGTCCATGCAAACACAAAAGGTTTTGTTGTCTTTAGTTTGAGTTCTGCCTGCACATAATGCACATCCATAACACTGTTCCTATCTGTGGAGCTCTGGATAGAAAATCTGGATGTAGATTTTTTTTTTTTTTACAGCTTCAATATTAAAGAATTCTTGAAGTATCGTTACTTTAGACGATCTCAGCGTATACATGATGCGTGAAACACGGGAACAGTGTACATTACAATCTCAGCTATAAAAGGTTGAAATAATGACAGAGGTTCATATGAGCCACAGAGAGAAAGAGAGAGATTGTCAAGCATTAATACGTCCCCTCTACCTCCAGAGCTCAACTTGTTTATGGCCCAGATCTTCAGGTGACTGTCTTGCCCACAGGACGCCAGGCGAAACTGCACGACCTGACCGCCTGAAAGACACAAGTCAAGTCAACAAAATAAAATGACATCAGCCTTGATGAGAGGCGATCAGTCAGGTGTTACAGTCAAACTACAGGAAGGCCAATGTAGGGATATCAGATTATATGGTGATATACATGCAAAGGACCGTAAGTCTTACTGGCTGTAGCTTCATGTACAGGCTGGTTACCTGCTGGAGACGCAGCTGGACCGGCTGCGTGTGTGTCTGTTGGTTTATAACCTTTTCCAACGTCACTACTAACTTATTTTCGTCGCCAAAATTCAATCTGCAGAGGTGCAGGACCGATAGATTTAAGCGCTCACTGGTGCCTACTGTTGTTGGGGTGTTGCATAACATTATGTAATTCCCTGTTTTTGTTTTGTTTTTTTCTGTTTGTCCGTGTCTTCATTAGTGTGTTGACTGCATTACTGCCGGCTGTTCAGTCCCTCAGGAATAATAAAGATTACTTTGACCTAGACTTATTTTTCTTAATTACAGTTAAATAATTGCATAGTTATTTATAGTTACACATATTCATTTAATTTCCAGTAAATAATTGGTCAAATAGTAATGTGTAATAATGTATTTCATACGAACTGTTCTAATAAATCCTGCCTCTGTGCAAATCTCTGTGAAAATAGGAAATCTTGCAACAGTTATTCAGAAGTTTACATGAAAAAAAAGTACAGATTATTCACTCTCAAACGTTGCCCAGAAACACCAGAGTAATCCGTCTCACCACTGAGGATGCTGGGAGCGAAGGTGCAGCAGGTGACGCCCAGGTCGTGGGCGTTCTTCTCTGCGTGGAGCTGGTTCATGTCCAGGTTCCACAGACGCAGGTCTCCATACGTGGAGCCGGTCACGAACACCTGACTGCAGGGGCTGAAGGAGCAGGCCACCATCGTTGTGTCACTCACCGCTCCGGTCCTTCACAAAGACAGAAAAAAAGACACCAGCTGCATCAACAGGCACAGTGCGTTTTCATTCCTTTATTCAAGTTTAACAAAACACCAGAACTGGGTGCTGTCGGGACAGTTTAGCTGGGTATCTGCTGGGTATTTTTTCCAATGAATCAATCAATCATTGATCAACATTACTTTCGCCAACTGATATTCTAATTGTTTCAGCTTTATAACAACACGAGTTGTCGTCTTTACCTGCGCAGCTGTTTTGAGGGGAAATCCCACAGAGCCAAAGTGCCGTCAGACGCTCCGGAAACCAGGTGGACAGAGTCCGGAGAGATGGCACAGACCCTCACAGGGCTGCGGCCGGGATGTTCCAGGACGGCCTCGATCTCCCCCGTGTCCATGGACCAGACCAGCGTGGTGGCGTCAGTCGAGCATGAGGCGAGGAACTGCCCGCAGGTGCTGAAACAGCAGCAGTGGACGCCGTAGCCATGTCCCGTCAGTGGCGAGAAGGGCAGCTCTGAGAAGTCCCGGGTGTTGTATATCCTGAGGGTTTTGTCCCCCGAACACGTGGCTAACAGTTTGCTGGTGAAGGCACACCAGTTGACATCGTCTCGATGGTCTTGTAAAGTGCAAATCAGAGACGTCATTTGGAGAGCTGATTCCTGAGGAAGAAAGATGGTGGAGGCACATTACACCAGCACTTGAATCACTGCCCTGTGGCTTCCTGTGAGTCGAAGGACACATTTTAAAATCTTATTACAGGTGCACTCTGTAGTTTTGGGGAGAGATTTTAATCAAAAACGATAACTGTCTGAACTGTTTTTCATGCCTAAACAAACTATTCAAATGAACTGACCTTAGAGGAGAACAAAATTTAATTTAAGTTTATTCACTTGTGAAAAAAAAAAATATTTCTGAGTTTGTATTATTACCTCATTCATTTTGTTAATATTCAAATTCTGACTTTTTAATTTCTTCTTCAAAACTACACAGTGCCCCTTATTAACTCTCATTTCTATTGTATTTCAATGCCCCTGTGAAGCACATTGAACTGCCTTGTGTCTGAATGGTGCTATATGAACTTGCCATGCCTTGAAATTAACATACAGGGAATGTAAAGAACACACAAAAAGGAAAGTGTTTCATTAAATCTAAATATCTCCATGCCAAGTTCACAGAGAAGTGATATGACAACGTTATAGTCGGGGGTTTTTATATGTAAAAAAAATGTAAATTAAAAAGCTTTTTTTTAAAATGTGACTTTAAACGTGGAGTGACTGCATCATTTTTTATTCTTTTAGTATTGTGTCAAGACTGTTATATTATCATGTTTAGTATTACTTTATTTTGTATTCATTTGGCTGTCTGCTTTCTTTTCGCTAATTTAAAATATATATTTACTTTCTTTTCTCTTATTCGTTATCTATATATTAATTTGTGAAATGTGACTAAATAGATCTTTCTGCTTTTATTTGCCTCTGTATTTATTTACCTTTGAGTTAATTCAACCATTTATCTACTGTCCATTTGAAATTCCTTTTCATTTAGTCATTTCAAAATGCATTTATTATTCATGTAAGTATTTACTTCTGAATTATTGTTCACAAAGTTCTTCATGCTGTATTTCCTTTTTCATTTCTTTATGCATGTTTGCTTCCCAGAGGAAGTGGAGTCCAGTCTGTAGTAGGTCAGGTCTTCAGACCGCTCTGGTCAGCAGCTCTGGCCTCTACGTGAGTTACTTATAGAACACAGTTACAGCAGACGATGCTAATTTAAACATATATACAACAATTTGTTTGCACAGCACTTCACAGGCAGACCATGGAACAAGGAAACCCATGTAGATTCACCTTGGTAATATACAAACTGTGACAAACGATAAAATGTCACAGCACTTAGCTAACATAACAAGAAACCCCAGCTGACACAGCGAGGTAAAGCTACACGGAGGCTGTTGTCTGTAGATACTGTCGCTAAGGCGGAAGCTAACCGTGCAGCAGAGCGGAGAGGAAACTTTCTACTTCGGGGTTTGAAAAGTCAAACACGTTCCAGAAACAGCTGAGACAGAACAGTCCGAACAAACAAACAAACCCAGGCGGGGAACAAAATGAAGTCTGACTGAAGTGTCAGCGACAGCAGTGGCTGCGTCTTACCTTTCTCCGTCGTGTTGAGCGTTCAGCCGAGTGTTGTTTACTTCCTCATCCACCAGCTGACCGTGACGTCATGCGAGTTACGTCACCCTCTCTGCTGACTTGAATGTATGGGAGCTCGTGTCTGACCGAAAGTCTCATTATTTAGGAGCCAGCTTGTCTTTTCCCCAACCTTACATGTATTGCTTATTAAGATGATAGCACTCATGAGGATGTGATCGACTTCATCAGAATGAATGTAAAAGGTTTTATGCACAAACAGAAATTCTCCAGATCGCTTCCCAAATTGACACTTTTCCTTTAAGAACTAAACTCACTACAAAAACCACTTAAATCACAAAACATGTAATACATATGAATACTTTTGAACCTTTTACCCTGAAATCTCTTTCTAATGTTTAAATGTATTTAAATATATCATTTCTGTCTCTTTAATTTTCATCTAACGCTGTGTGTACATATCTTTATTTGCATTCTCCTTGTTTGATGTCCTTATTCTGGTTTTAAGTTGGCTTATATTTGTTTTCTATGTGCTACTGTTTGGTCTTTGTAAACTGTTCTCTTTTCAATTTCAAGGTAAAACAAACACAAGCAAGGGAAGTTTCTATTTCTGCCAAGTAGAAGAGTGAAAGCCTTGATAATAAGAAATATTGTCAGATAAAACATCAATATAAAGTGAAGTCCTAGTTATGATAAAATAAGTATAAGAAAGGACATTCCACTAGTAAAAAGAAAGAAAGACTGATGAAGGTGTAAAAAATATCATCATCTTATAATATGTTATCGAACACGAGCATTTAAAAAAAAAAAAATGATGAAATAGGGTTTTAAAGTAGAGACCATGAGATAAAAATGGGAAATTATAGGTTAAAATTCATAATTATGTCATCAATAGTCATAATAATTATATATCTTAATAATGAATTTAAAGTCAAAATTTGGTTTAAAAAGCCACAATCGTCAAAATCATGAGTAAACTAATAGTTAGTAAATTATGATACAATATGTCTTAATAATAAACTATGACGTTATAAATTAATCAAAATTATGTTAAAAAGTTACAATTTGAGATGAAATCTGAAGATTCTGTTGCGTCTTCAGCTGAATACACACTCACAGTATTTTTCCTTCCATCCCAACACAGTGTTCTCCAGCAAAGTAAAAGATGATTAGGTGGGAGAAAACACTTGCGAGTAACACAAATGAAAAACTCACCTCGCTGGTGAATGCACCATTAAACAATCACTTTTGATTATTACACTCGTTCTATTCATGTCGAGTACAGTCCCGTTTGCAGACTTCTCGATCCTGGAAGGAGCGACAGGCGACCGAATGAAAAGCTTTCAGATTTCTCAGGGTTTGAACATTGTCTCTAACAATCGTCTATTTGTGCCCCTTATGCAACAGTCTACACATTGAACATTGAGCTTGATGCATATATGATTTCAAACTTCAGAGAATACAGAAAATGAATCCACAGAAGAAAAGCAGCTCTGTAGGACGGAACGGAAATAAAACAAGTTTGAGTCAATTACGTTGAAAAACATCCTTTTAATAGGTCCGTGCCACACACTAGTGAAAAATAAAGCTCCTACAAAAGAATGATACTTTTATTCCACAATATCTTAAATAAAGTAACTTCAAGTACTCTTGACTTGGGTACAAAAAAATCTAGCTGCCTCCATCAGGCCACAACACACAGCAAGGTTCAACACAGTGGTTACAAATGGCCTTAGGTCCTCTGTATTGTGGCAGATTACGAGGAAATGCATCATGGAAGCATAACTGAATGCTTGTTGTTCCTTTTTTTTCTTCTTCTTCTTATGATGAGGAATGATTTCTGTGTCACTGTCCAACTTTGGAGGCCTTGTTGGATTGAACTCATATTAAAAAAAAAAATAACGTCGTGATAAGAATGAAAAACTAAAAACAATAACATCCCCTACATGCCCCTGTTGGAAGGGTAGGCACTACCAAGATTAAGGATACCACAGTGTTTGCAGAGGATATGTATATACTGTACAAACAATATTTATGATAATGTTTTCATCACGTTCACTAAAATAGAATGCTACAATCATTCTAAGGCATAAACAATATCTTAATATTCTTAAACAATTTTTACACATCGTTCCAAACAAGACATAATATTGACATTAATAAACAGTATATACACATGAATCGCCATTGTCTAACTGTTCCTCTGCCGTTCCTGTAAGTAAATGCAGTTTTACAGTTTGATCAAATGAATACAGTCCTCTGATGCCCCAAAGCACTGAACAGTGTAAACAGTTTCTTTTTTCTTGGCTTTGTTTTTGATATTTGGGAGAAAAATTATAACACAAAGACACATTCCTTTTTTTTTTTTTAATTCAAAGCAGTTCAGCTGATTCTTCCTTTTCATAGAAAATGAAGTGGACCTTGATTCATAAATAATTATTACAAAATTAAATACATTCACTATAATACGATTAAATAACAAAAGACTATTTACAAGTAGTGGAAAGTATTCTAGCGCAGACACATCAGTGACAGTTGAGGATTAATTCAGTGCAGTGTTCTGAGACAGGGAATGGTATTGCACTACGACACCCCATTTCTCTGGGACTCTTTGGGGCTTTTATCCCTGTTGTAATAAAATCCAGTGCACCTCATGTAACGACTTTTTCTTTCTTCCTCTCAAGGTGTCATCCCGGGTTCCTTATTAAGGATTTGACTCCTTCTTCCATCGCACAAAGCCGCGTTCTCCGTCAGAAAACAAAGTAAAACCAGGTGCTCCGGTATGAAAAGTTGAATGGGTTTATGGTGAGAATCTGAACAGACGTTTTTTAGTTTGTTTGTTTCAGAAGCTCCGTCCAGCGCTTCTCAAAGAACTTCCTCATGTTATGACCGGCTCGACCAATGTCTGAATTGTCTTCATTGAATTTTTCACAGTTATCAAACACCAAGTTGACGTCAATGATGAAAGTCTCGAGGTTTTGATACCTGAGATAAAAAAAACAACAACATCTTACTGTTAGAAAGTACAACTTACACAGAGCTGATGCATCCCGTACTGCAGTGTAACTAAAACTCATTTTCTCCAAAACACCACTCCGACTTTAAATTCTGTGCAAAGGCCCAGAAGGCTTTCACTAGAGGAGAGAACAAACAGAAGTGAAGGGAACTTACTGGCTGCTCACAAGCTTCTCACGTATGGTGGAGAAGTCCATCGGTTTCTTGATGACCTTCCTGTAGCCGGGGACCGATTTCAGGTTGACGGGTGTGAGAAAAGGCCATGCATCCTGATGCCGCTCCAACTCAGCAAGGAGTACCCTGATGAAAGCACAAATACACACAGTTAGACACAAGCCCAGAATTTTTTCTGTGAGAGGAAAAGCCTTCGTTGTCTTTTCACTGGGATTTATTTTTCTTTATAGTTCTTCCAACTATAATCTATATGTTTATGTTAACAGTACATCTCATATATGTTGCTTGTAGTAATGAACCACCAATTATCAGCTGGCTCCGTCCTCCTCACTTCTACATCTGCATCTTCAGCTCAGGGTTTTACAACCAACTTAACTTGATCCTTAACTTTGTATGTGCTTGCTTTTGTTTCTCATGTCTTTGAAATGCAATACTAACCCGTGAATATTCTATACATATTCATCAGGTGGACACACACACACGACTCCAGATGAATGATGATGTGGCTCAGCGCCTCTTGGATGTGTAAATAAACTGCTGTTTGCAAACAAGCTTGCCATATAGACTCAGAAGGTGATAATAACGTCAGTGTTTTGGTTTACAGCTCGTTCCTGCTGACCCAACGAGGCCAAAAATCTCTTAGGTAATGTCTGTGTTTTTATGAGCTCATAACAAGCAACACCACCTAAAAATAAATTAGACTTACGGCTGACTACAAATGAGAGGCAAACATTGCTAGAAAATAACACGCGGACAGGGTTCAACCAACAAATAATTTGATTTACTGATGAATGAAATAATTGGTCCAGTCTTACAGTCGATGGCCGTCACAGAACGACTGTTGAGAAGAGCGCAATGAACAAATGAGGAATTCAACAGACAGACAAGTATGAGCAGGCATGAGACACATACCTGCATAATCCCAGGTCCCTGTTGTTGTCTCGAGCCGTCTTGGCTCGCTTCACACATACAGGGCTCTCCTGATTGGCTGCTGGCAGAGCAGGTGAGCTCTCCTCTGTTTTTCTCTTCCTGCTGGTGTCTTTTGCTCCTTTCTTGGGAGTGCTGCTGGCGCTGGCCGGGTCATCCTCCGACACGTCGCCGTTACCCGCCTGCTTCCCATTCTTCTTCGTCTCTCCGCCTTTCTTAGCACCTGCAGCGGTCGATGCTACTTGTTTGCTTGGAGGTTTTTTGTTTTTGGGAGATGGACCACTTGCCTGCACAGAGTGAAAAATGCATTCACTGAGTTCTGTCGCAATTAAAACTAATAGAACGGCATCCACTTACACAGATTTATGATACTAACACTGGCCTTCTCTAAACAATGTCGTGCAACACCAATATTCTTTTGTTCCATCCCTGACAACACCTACATAAAAAAAAAACTGTAAAGCTTGAAATAGCCTCCAGCTTCTCAGAAGTTTATTAGTATGAATATGAATGGGTGATTTTATTGTCACTTAATGGGACACAGGCCAAGTCCAGGCTGCAGACAATAAAAGATGAGAGGGAACGTAATAAAACTTTAGGGGAAATGTATAATCCATGCAGCTGAATCTGTGTTATATGTCGTTTTCTCTCCCTCTCCTCTCATTTCCTCTTGACTCTCTACTGTCCACTTTCAAACACAGGCATAAAAAGCCTCAAAATATTTACACAAAATAGTCCCTGAGCATGAAAGTGGCTGGATATTAAGTACTGGTGCAAAATAACAAAATATCTGTTTTGGCTGTGATACCAATATTTTCCTGAACCTCTAAATTACACAGGAAAGTGTGACTCAAACGCAAAACATGCACAAATAACACATAAAGTGATCCACTGGGGAGAGATGCCAATGCATTATAAAAGCCTCTGCTACCTTGGATATGCAGGCTGGGCAGTACCAGTCTCCCTCCGGGATACTGGTGATCTTGGGTTTGTGACAGTAAGTGTGGCAGCCTTTGTCACAGCCATCACACAGCAGGAGGAGGTCCTCGTTATCCCCCTTCCTGCACATCTGACAGTACTGAAAAAACAACAAAAAAACATTGTGCAACCATTAAAATCTAATGTATACTTCTTGAACAGACTTTGACTGTAATTGCTGTGATTCTATAGAGAGAAGTCCCGCCCCTTCCGGTGTGCCCTATGTGACCGTATTTTGTACAGTAGTCAATGATGAGAGACAAATAAGCGTTCAATGCTCTTTGAATTGTGCCGTGAATAACACATGATGATGTTTGTCAGCTTAAAAGATGCTTTGCGAGTCAAAAAGTATTGTCCTTTTTACTCACTACATTTATTTGCTAATTCTAGTTACCCTTTACTATGCAGATTACATAAGAAATAAAAACTAAAAGAAAAGAAAACACATTTTGATTGTCAGAAAAATGCTGCAATCGGATTCAATCATTTCTCGTAGCACACAGTATCTCCATACATTCGAAAAAATATGTGCTTTTAATTTGACTTGTACTTCTGTTACAGTTTTTGCCAGAAAAATCCTTTTGATACTTAAGTACATTTAATATCAGATACACGACTTTCACTCAAGTACTATTCGTATGGGTGACTTTCACTTTTGTAAAAGGATATATGCTCACATATAACTCCATCTTCACTTTTACTAAAGTATGACTTTTTACAACACTGTATGAAACAAGGCTTAGTCAGTTCAGTGAGCTAGCTGATATACAGGACTGAGCTGCCAAGGTTTTGTCAGTTATGGGTTTTAAAGAGACGGTGTCACTTGAAACTGCATATTAGTACAGTCTTATATTTCATTAGTTTTATGACAAACGTTCTCAAGTTAAGAATTACCTTTTAAATTGACAAACATCACATGTGTACTTCATGGCACAAGTCAAGATCAAAACATTTCTTGTCTCTTTGCTATTCATTACACTACATTTTTTTTTTCTTAAATAAGGTCCCGTGGTATCCCACCAAAAGGACCTGATCCCTCTATTTTATCTGCTGCTCACCACTTTCATAATGGACCTCTCCCAGGCGATGGACTTCTGCAGCTGCTGGATACACATGGCCAACTGGGCAGCACTACGCACTTCAGTCAAGGCCTTCCTCCACACCTTCATACCATGGGCCACCTCCTCCTCACCGCTGGGGGAAGATAATGAGGTGATGAGAAACAAGAATGCACACACGTACGTGAATATGCTGGTGTATTTACACGCGCACAAGCAGTAAACTGTATCAGTTGGACCGGCCGCCGATGAGACAGCAGACCTTAAAGAGCTCCAGCTGTGCAGAGACAGGCATGAGGATTTTAGGGGTGTAGGGCACCAGGGAGAAGTTCACACCGGTTTTTGTTATGTTAAGGGGACGTTCATGCAGAAAGAGTGAAGGAGTAAAACCTGTGTAAGTGTATGCTGAACAGTGGGAGCCATGAGTATGCCCATAACCAAGGTTACTGATGCACAACACCATGCAGATGACTGCAGAAAATAACAGTAAACCAGTAAATAATGCCTACAGAGGAAATGAAGCTGAGTGGAGTCCCCACCCCTCCCAAAAAACTGCACAAGACCAAAGAAACGAACAAAAAATGCAACAAGCCACCACAAAAAAAAAAAAAACCTGCCGTGAAAGCAGCAAAGACCCTCACTTTTCGAGTAGTATGGGAAACATGAAGCACACACAGAGAGAGGAAAAGGGTCTCAGTGGGAGAGGGGGGAGCTTTGGTTGGAGAAATGACCTACCCTTCCCTGTCAGCACTAGTGGATGGGGCGGGGGCAGGGACAGTGACCGTACCCACATTATCCAGCCTGATCTGAATGGTGGTACCTAAGGGGCTCCTCAGGTACCTTCTCTCGATGTTGCGCTCCAGATCGGCCAGACGTGTCACTGCTATGTCCAGCGGGTTGTCCGGGTGACGCAACACCCCGCCCTTCTCCCCCCGCTCCTCGGGATGCTCCTTGGAGTCCTTGGGTTCCTTGTCTCCGGCGTTGGCTGACGTTGGCGTCGTTTTGGTTGGCGGCTTGTGCTCGTAATACACCAGGTCCTCCCGCTCAGACTGAGGGTCCGGGAACGTCCAGCCCTGGGAGAGGAAATCAGCTGTTCAGTCTTTTGGCCTCTGATTACACGGGTTTAACCCTCTGAGACCAATAACTATTCTGGGCTGCCTGACTTTCCTGTATTTATTTTGTTTTTCCTACCCTATTCTAGCAGACAGCACACTGTGCCATACATCATTAAGTTTCAGTCTGGCTCATTTAAAGTCCAAATCTTGTATTTTCTTTGTCTGTGAATGGATGAATTTACCATTAAACATTGGTTAAAATGTGGTGTTTTTTTACTGTGACCTCAGATAGAACCCCAGAAGTTTGGGTTTTTTACTTAGTGGGATGTTCTAGACTTCAATATGAAGTCTGACCTTTCCTAAGCAAGTTACAGCCATGATTTTAATAATAATATCCTAGATGTTTTTGAGTGAAAAACAGGTGTCATCCTATATTTGATTTACTGACCATGTAGATGTGGCCAAAAAGGTTTTGGGAGTAAGTGGGAGGGTTTATTTAATTATAACAGAGGATACTGAAGCAAGGGAAGAAGAAACTACCACTGAAAGGCTGAGAAACTCCGCTTCACATGAGTTTTTAGAGCAGATGGATACGATTTGCAGTTCAAACCATATTAAGCATTTTAGAGCAATAGTTATTTTTAGCCGCTGGCAGCTGTCGAGGTCTTTGAGGGTTAAACACACTTCTTACTCTTACTAACAAAACTTAAAGGGGATATTTGTGTTCTTGTGTTAGTTTTTTTTTTTTACCTTGACCTGCAGGCTGGCTGCGGTAACCTTCCTCTCCAGCTCCTCCACCTGCTGCAGCACGGCAATGTCCATCTCCATTGCCTGCTCCTCAACACACCAGCCCCGCACCGACTCCACGCTGACCTGGCTTTCCTCAAGCTCATGCAGCTCGATCATGGCCACTGGATGAACGAAATGACAGGTATCAGTCAGTCAGATATACACTCACTAATGCCGTTGAACACAGGTATCCATGTGCTTGTGAGGTGCTCAGGGATCATTCATAAGATTCTTATTTACCTGCATCTATGGGTATAAAATCTACTTTCTTGTTCATGAAGCCAAGCTACATACAATGATTATATACTGAGAAGAGGCGTTGAGACACTCACCATCTCTGTGTTTGGTGCAGACCTGGGGGATGATCTCTATGTATTTCTGCATCTGCCTCTGGAGGCCCTTCTCTCTGGCGCCTCGGCTGTGTAGAGCACTGACTAAAGCCCTCAGCTCCTCGATGTCAGACACCCGCCACCACCCTGTCAGCAACTCTGAGACAATGAGAACAAACAGGCATGTAAGCCAGAAGACACTCAACATACATCACTGTAAAAAGGTGCTTCGTTCAGCTTTGTTATACCCAAATGAAATTGCGTACAGCAGAGCAGAACGTTCCCTAATCCAATTATATTGGATTATTCAAGCAAGTGAAATCTTTTCAGGCAGGTGAAATCTTTTCAATTAAAAAACGGGGGTTGACTACTTTCAATCCTCTCAATGTATCGGTGTCACTCACCCTCTGGAATAGGACGAGGTAAAGGATGGTCCAGGGATTTGGGCATCTCCAGGGCAGGAGAGGGCATGGATGAGGTTTTCTCAATGCGAGGTAAAGGTGATTCACTCTTGCTGGAGACACTTGCTGCTGTGTTGCCCTCCAGAGAGTGACCCGGCATGGGGCTGGGGCTGCTGCACAGAGGCAGGCTGGGACTCATCATGCCACTGGGCCAGCTTCCAAAAGAGACTCCCAGCAATGAGCCACCTGACTTCACCTGGGGAGAAAAGAGGAAAAACAAAAGGGTGAGGGAGGTGGCGGCACAGGAAAGCAAAAGTCCCAGACGACGTCATTCGGCAAGACACAAAACACAGCTATCTCTTTTTGGCCAGCAGCCTCACCTGCAGGGCAGACAGTGGGTAGTTGAGGAGGCCAGCTGGGTGGTGTGGGCTGGCAGAGGCTGAGGCAGCAGAAGGGGTGAGAGGCAGGGCAGGGGACTGAGGTGGGGATCTGGGCCTGGCTGGGGTGGACGATGCCTGGGGAGACACGCGGGGCGCTCCTGTAGGAGTCGCGGTGATGGAAGCGAGGTCACAGGGGTTGCGAGGGAGCAGACTGAACCAGTGTCCGCTCCTCTCAGTCAGGACTCTGAGTAGCTGGTCATTGTTTTGGAATGCGAGGTATTGAGATGGGGATGAGGTTGGAGGAGTGTTCCCCGGGCTTTCACGTGGGACAGACAGAGAGGTTGAGGCCAGGGGAGGGATGTTTGTAGTGTCATTAGTGGTCACAATGGACGGGGTTGTTGCTACTGTCATTGCAGAGGTATTGTGAGCAGGGGACGATGATGTCACTGTGGCTGTGGCAATAGGAGTACTCGTGGGGCTGCCATTTTGCCTCACATGGGGACTCTCCTTGTCCTCCCCCTTCACAGTTTCTTTGCCAACAGCCTTGTTGACGTCCCGGAACGTGCACAGTTTGGATACACAGCCTGGTTGCTGGTAGAAGCGGGTCGGGGAGTTTTTCTCCTCGTCATGCTCCTTTTCCTCCTCATTCTGCTGCTCCAAACCTTGTGTTCGAGGGTTATTCGCATCAAGGTTGGCGGTGGGTTTCTCCTTCTGCACCTCGATCTCCTGAGGTTCCTCCTTGACCTTGACCTCCTCTGCTGCTCTCCTCCTCCTCTGTCGCTCCTCCTCCAGTTCCTCTGGAGCTGTAGGGAAATGAGAGGTGGTTGATATAACAATTGAGTACTCATTATTCCACGCTTGCTTTTGGAAGATAAGTGGAGTTGTGTAAGATAGCCACAGTTGAGAGATGAAATCTCAAACTAGTCTTCAAGGTTTAAGATAAAATAAAGGATCATCAGTGTATCTCACACTTTGAATAACAGCTGAACATGCAGCTAAACAGATCCACAGATGATAGTCCTTCCTTTCTCTTCCTGCAGCATCAACGCTGCTACCACGATTTGTATTTTCTCTATGTATTTTGTAGGTTGTATGTTCACATATGAATTTATGTAATTGTGTGTGTAGTTACCTTCTCCACTCTCCATGGCTTCAATGAAGACCCCTCCACAGTGGGGAAGCACCCAGTACCGGCGTCGGTAACGGTCCTGGCCATACATCATGGAGCGCAGAGAATGGGATATTTCAAACAGCTTTCTTCTGGTCTGATGATGTTGCTGCAAGGTTACAAAACATACTTAAACTGTGATTTCTATGCATTATTTTGATCTATAGACCGTCAGGAAAACAAAAGACAATTACGGTACCTAATGTCCTTTTGTAATCAGCGTGATATATTAAGCATTACATGGTATGTTAATGAGGTAATTTATTAAGCTAATTAATGCCTTCATTAGCAAATAGCCCTACAACAGCATACATGTTGATAAAATGTAAGAAACACATGGTTGTTTTTAATACGCAGCATATATAGGTTGCAGCTTTTGTAAGAAAATAAGTTCTCCATCATTTTCCAAAATGTTATCCATCATCTGAAGCGTAGGAGGAATTTGTGGTTTTGCATTAAACTGTACTTACACAATAAATACATCTTCATGGGAGCATACAGTGAAGATCTGTACAACCAAACAACTATAACACCTCACTTCTCTGTGGTATATCTCGTCATAGTTGTTGCCACAAGAGATTTTTTTGATCTCTCTGTCTGTCCCGTTTTTTAATCGAACATTATCAGTGTCAACCAACCATGCGTTCATTTTCTGATGCCTTATAAATTTTTGTTAATAGGTATGAACTTTGTACGAGCACTTGCACAATTTAAAGAAGAACATACCTTGGCTAATTTCTCAATCTGCTTCTCCAGCTCCTCGAGACTGGTGGCTTGATCAACTTCATCCTGACAGGACAAAATAGCATTTTAATGTTTGCAAGCATCTTTTAAAAGTCAGTTTTCATAATGGATCTGTCGATTTGTTTTTACCTCGTCATATGTTTCCACTTTTTTAACCTTCTTCATCTCTTCTTCCTCCTCATCGTCCTCGTCCTCTGCCTGGTCATCGCTGTCGTCATCGTCGTCATCATCGTCATCGCTGTCTCCACCCAGTTTCCTCTTGCGTTTGGCGGCAGAGGACGGAGTGCAAATGGACTGGTTCTCTTCCACACCCATACTGGCCTCCCTCCTCCCAGTACGTTTGGCATAAATGGTCTTCAGTCTGTGAAAACAGTTCGGTTCAGTATGATAGTCTACAGAGAATTAGATCAGTTCATTTTAGTTTTAAAGGAAACTTACTTCTTCAGTTTTCCCTCCATAATGATCTTGTCCTTCCTCATGTTTGCCATCTGATCAAGACTCTTGTCAATCTCGCTGCAGGAGGAAATGCAATATATAACATATATATGTAGATATTTTTGGTATTCTCAGAAAGTAATGACAAATTTATGGAGAAAAATATAAAAACTCAAGGGGACTCAAACTAGCTACAGGCGAAGTAAAAAAGTTTAATAAGCTAGTATCCCTGAGCACAAATTAATACTTGCATAATTTGCTTACAATCGAAAGGACCCTGCAAATTACTGCTCCCTACTGCAGCTTTATTAAGCATTCTCCACTGCATCAATAAAACATACCATTATCGGCTAATGAAGAGGGTTAAGCAATATAAAAACACATACAGTGTACGGTAGATGAACATATTCTTTCAGTGGTGAACAAGAGTGTTAGATTTCTTATTTAGTTTTTTTTAATTATGTGAGTCCAGAGAGTAGAGGAAGTACTGCACACCACTTTATAACCATCCAACAATGTGTCCCTGATGCAGAGTAGGTTAAGAAAGTACTGCACACTTCAGTTTCTTCTCTTACCTGATAACAGGTTTGCTGCAGGCCAGCTCGTTAGCCAGGAAGCCCAGGATCGAGGCCTTCTGGGCAGGCGTGTGGGCCTGGAAAGCCTTGGTCTTCAGACTGAGGGCCAGAGGGGCCAGTTCTGTGTTGGCACAATGGGCGCCCATGTACATCTGTAGCACCTCAGACACATTATCCCTGTTGATGCCAACATTGGTCAGGTGGTCCCCTAGCATGGTCTTTGTCTGATAGAGAAGAAGAGGATGAAGTTAACAACACTTGCTTTATACATTTAAATTTTAGGCTTGTTATTTGCCATTTTAGCACTATTATCAAAGTAATGTGCATTTATTTACATAAAAGGAAACCTTTAATCTAAGCAATACAACCAAAAAAACCAATATCACTATAGATAAAAAACATTCTATACACAGTCCTGCATTCAGCAATTGCTTTAGTAAAAATACAGAATGATTAGCACTTCAATGAAATTAATGATTAGTGTGAGACATCTTTAGACAATATACAACAGTACAAACTAACTATATGGAACAAACTTCTGTATCTCATATTATCTGATCCAATATTCTGCATTTTTTCCCCAAATCAGTGTTTTTGTTCTATTCATTTTAATGGCAGATACGATAAATTCATTTTAAAATGTGCTACTTTGGCTCTGATACAGCATATAATCTGGAAAGTCACTAAAGTTTTTCAAATAAATGTAGTGGAGTAAAAAGTGCAATGTTCGCCTCCAAAATGTAGAGGAGTATAAGTATAAAGTAGCAGAAAATAAAAACACTGAAGTAAAGTTCAAGAACCTCAAGTTCAATACTTGAGTAAATTAAATCAGTTACATCCAACTTCTGACTAAGACTACCAGATAGAGCAATCAGTGCCATATTTTAATCTCAGGTATAATACATGACTTAATGAACAAGCTCACCTTTTGTCCAGGTGGCAAACCAGGATCACAGACTGCCAGAGACAGCAGTTTGACCAGAAGGTCTTGGACGTGTCCCATGCTGTCCCCCACATTGAGCAAGCCCTCCTGTAGCATTCCCAGGGTGGGCACATCCGCATTCAAATCGAGACCCAAAACCTTCCCGAAGCCACGCAGGAACTGCATCAGCATCAGGCAGTCGGAAACAGCACGTCCTGGTAGGATGAGTCCAGGAATCCTTGAGAATTCAGGGAGAGGCTACACAAAGGAAAATGAGTAAATTAATTATTTGTTTCATGTAATTTTTGTTGTTTGTTTTGTGCTGAGAGAAATACATTAGATCCGCTTTGAACTACAGGCAGGTGTGAATTATACGAACAGGGAAATGGGAGGAGAGCCGTCATTTCATCTCACATCTCCTGACTGTTATCAAGATGGTGCTTTACCAGTTTAAAGTAATGACTTCTCTTCTTTTTCACAAATAAATTCACCATTAAGCAGTACTCTCCTTTGACCACTTGGGGGCACACACTTCCATAAATAAAAGTGTTTAACACCATGAGGTCCAATGGCACTTACTGACCCCCAAGAAAAGGCTCATCTTAATATAATATTAATCACAACAGCAACAACAACAATGATGAAAATAATAATAATAATAATAATAATAATAATGATAATAATAATAACAACATATAATAATAATAATAATAATAATAATAATACCAAGAAGCACACAGTACGATGATATGTCACATTCAGCAGCGTTTAAACAAGGTAAACTGACTCCCCTTTTGTATCACAGTGTGTATGGATTAAAACCTCCAATTTTTTTTTGCGATCAACTTAACATTCACAGCACTGACCGGATGAGCTACTATCTCAACTACCTTATGATCAGACAGACACATGTCTTCATTTGGCTTCTTCAGCTCCCTCGCTATCTCCAGCTCCAGCCTCCGTTGCTCCAGTTTACGCTCTTTGTTCAGGCGCTTCTCATCCCTTTTCTCCTGCCGCAAGCGCTCTCGCTCCTAGAGAGTCCAAAATTCAAGGGAGCATTAGGGAAGCAAAGTGTACGTGTGTGTGTATTTGTGTGCATGTGTGTGTGAAAACAGACAAGAAGGTTTGCTTGACTTTGCTGAGCAGTATTAGAATTCAGCCTAATGCTGCTGTGCATTCAAAGGAAAAGTGCTTGAGGGCCAGAATCTTTTGACTTGGTAAGTGTGTAGGAAAAAAATGAATGGGGGGGAAAGAGCACACAAAAAGGAGAGAAAGCGGGAATCCATCCAGGGAATAATGACTTAGGCTCCTTTTTATCGAGTGGACTGTGTGTGAGTGTATTCCTGCATTTATTTGTGTGCATATGGACTACCTCTGCTTTCTTGCGAGCCTCAACAGCCTTCATCAGCATTACATGTTGCCTCCTCCTCTCCCTCTCCTAGAGTGGCAGAAAACAGAGGCACATTAACAAGCACACATTGTGCATACGACACTCAAGGTCGACTTTGATAAGCATGTATTAATGTGAAATTGTGATGCACAAAATTCAGTTGAGGCACCATACTTGAACAAACACAAAATGATGCTTCACATGTATACACTTTCACATGTATGGTGGAAGCATAAGTGAAGAGTACAGTAGTACGATGACAACCAAAAAGCAACACATAGATGCGATACAAAGTAGATGTGATGACAGGCTCAAAAAAGAGAAGCAGCTGGGATCGGTGACGGCGCCTCTAAACTAAAGCTGACACAACAAAAGCAACAAAATGCTGGTTGCCAGAAGTCTTCTGATATGCCACATTGGTGTTACAATCAAAATAATAAATACATGAGTCGATGCTAATGTTCATTTGACACATCATTCTCATAATATTTGGTGAGGGGACGACAAATACAAATGGATGGTAAAGGATAGCTTCAAACAGAGCAGTTCCACGTCAGTGGGTTTGGCAGCTTAAGTATTAGCACACTATGCGACTGCTGCTGAGGATGAGACATCTATGTTGTTCTTTGGTGCATGATACACAGTCTACTGCAAAAGGGCACAGGAATCACCGGTGACTGACTATCATTTCATTTGATCTCTTTAGGTTTCCCGCTCCACCGTATCAGGCTGTCATTCCCTCTGTGATCCACCAGAAAGACACAATTGCTACTATTAGAGCTTGCCAAGGACATTTCCAGCACATAGTGACTAAAATGTGCTGTTTGGGAGGATTGTTTTGTCAGGCTAGATGCCAAGCACTCTGCTACAATATTTCTATGTCCTTCTTGGTTTGATTCATCTACAAATGGAAAACTTCAAAAAGGACAACTTCAAAAAGGACATAAAGCCTTTGGCATTCTGCTTTTTTTTTCTGGCTTTCCAATTCATCAAAAACATTAAAATGTGTTGAGGGACACTATGATAACAAACTAGAATAAATCAAAAGCAATACAATTGCATGTGACAACCAATAATACCAGGATTATTTCATGTATCTCAATTTGCCCCCCTTCATTGTGCTCGGAGTGAAGGTACGACAACGGGCTCAGAGTCCACTGTGAAACAGATAGGCAGACCTGTGGATTCAGCTGCGACTGTGTATGAGTGAGAAGGGCTACAAGCAAGACAGCCAGGCCAAAATAAAATGCTACGCAGAACCATGTTTGTCCCCATGGTGGAATTGATTATATTTCTGTTCTATCCGGTCTATTTTCAAGCATTACTTCTGCTGTACCCTCACCAAACTGTGTATGTGGGGGGTGAATCTGATTTGAAGTATCTCCACCGTAAAGACAAAATGATTCTCGGTAGCCGATTTCATTCTTTGTGCAGAGTACAGAAACAGTGAATGACAGAGAGGCTGGGATGGGGCAGGTTAAAGTCCAGCACTCTGTGGACTGCAGAACAGATGCACGGACGAACAGACACAAGCTCAATGTCCGCGCCGAAAATCGTCAAGCACTCATGGGTAACACGGGCTACTCCAATACAACAGTTAGACAATGTATGTGATGGATGGAAACTCCTCGAGTGCACTTTCATACAGTGAGTGTGGATTGGCTAGTAGTCTTTGCAATGCATTCTGAGTAGAAGGGGGGAAGGACGGGGGAGGGGGACAGAAGCTGCCTGGCCACCGTGACAGGGTCAGTTGTCCCTCAGGACGAGCAGATGGAGGCAGCATACTGACTCTTTTTCTCTTTTGTTGGTTTTGCTGGGAAGCCATGCAGAAGAATGTAGTATGACAGCAGCCAGTGCTACACTTAATGCATTGCTATGACAACCATAACACAACCAGTTACACGATGCAGGTGTTAGATGTACAAAAATAAACATACCCATACCATATCTAGTCTATGCCTCTCCAACTCCTGGCAGAGAGAGTTGGCAAAATATTATGGAACAGAAGTGATATCCAACACCAATAAGCATGGGGTTTAATAATAAAGAGAAACACTGAATGTTTGCTAACTAACCACATTTATATACACTCGCACATGCCTGTATTTAAATGCATATAGATGCACAAATACACTCACACTTACACTCACTCACTCTCTCTCTCTCTCTCTCTCTCTCTCTCACACATACACAATCACACACCTGCACATTCCTACTCAAGTGAAGTCTGGCGTAAATAGCTGTATTCAGCAGTAACTATAACATTCAAGAGGCTGAGCAAGTTGTAGTGAGTGCCTACCTGGTGTTTGAGAATCTCCGCCTGCTGTCTCCTCAACTCTTTCTCCTTGAAAGGCAAGAAAAGAGAAGATGAGGGAAAAATCAATATACTTCCATTGTGCCAATATTACGAAAATCACTACAGACTGATGGAATTTCAGCCCGTTTCAAAGGGCCGTTCTAATCTTATTGCCAGCTGCTTCTTAAATGGAAAAAAGGCCCTCATCATGGTACATGTGAAATAATTTAATCCATGTGAATTTTGATTAAAAAAGACACGCGTGTATGAATATTTATAGCAGGGGTTTTATTTAAAAATTAGAAAACATACCTTTATGCGTTTTTCAGCCTCCAATATTTTGGCATTGGCGGCTTCTTGCTTCTTTCTCCGTTTGGCCTATGAATAAAGATTAAGGTCAAGAATCACACAGACAGACATATATCAATCAGTCTTGGGTGAGGGCTTCGCTGCACTTTAACTGATTGTTTGCAGTTTTCTGGTTTGAGCAAAGATTTTATGCTTCTGAATGCCAGTGAAATTTGTAAAACACAGCGAATGAATAATGTATCTCTTTAACACCTAATTGTGAATATGTTGAAGCCTCCCGTTAAGAGTGGCTTGTCAACCGTGTCAACTCAAAATTGATTTAGTCCTGCTAAAACACTTTGAAGCTCCTACTGTATAATTGTGTGCGCCCGCATATGTGTGTGTGTGCGACTGCATGTGTGTGTGTGTGTGAGTTTGATGTTCATGCATCTTTGCATGTGTGTTTGTGCGCGTGGAAAAACAGCACCTTTTTTTTTCTCTCGACCCACTTATGCTAAACTGTTACTGTTGTCTGATGAAAAAAAGACTTTTCTGTCCAATTTAAATAAGGTCTGAAGAGGCAGCAACAGCCATTTTAATATTCAACAGCCGTCAACCAAGACCAATTTAGCATTAGTTCCATGTGGAATTATGCCTAAGAAGACGCAACTCCCTCCAATGCATGCTGCTGTTCAGTAATGAGCTTTAGGAAGATTAAAACACTATAGACTGAGGGGCTGAAGCTATCCAGGAATGTTCTGCTTAATCAGAGGTGCTGTTGGATCAGATTCTGTACCTCCAAAATTTGCTGCGCCCTGAGTTCCTTCTCCATCCGAATCTGCTGAATACGCTTGATCTTTTCCTGCAGAAAAAAACAACATAATCTCTTAATATTTTAGACATCGGAAAACATCCTGAGATAAAATCACTTTCCAACCACTCTACTCCAGTCGGGCTGGGCAAAAAGACAACAATAACTTCAGCTGGAGAAGTAAATGATGGTAATTAAAAAGCTTTAAAGCATCACAAAATAAGCGTTCAGCATTTTCTGCAGTGAACACGGGGACTACGTGTGTCAGGACACTTAGATAAGGAGAAAAAAGATTTGTCAGCACACTCAGTATAAAAAGCAGACCCACCTGCTGCTTGAGAATCTTGATCTGCTCCTTCTGCTTCCTCCTCTCCTCCGCTGCCATGATAGCTACAAGAGTCAAGTCGGTGTTACATTAGTGTCGACAGAAATGACCTACAAAGCTGCGCTACAAACTGTATTCGTATCTGAGAGAATTGCAGTTGGTAAGCGTTATTTATTCAGGAGGTCTCACTGAGATCGTGATGTATTTTAAACAAAAAAGCAGAACATTTCCGAGAACTGGAACACGACTCAGAGTCAGTCACGCCAAATAGTAATGAAACACTCATATTCAATTTTGAATTGTCTTAGAGGTATGAGTGACTGTCTGAAAGTAAGCTGCATGGAGAACGAACATACACACAGAAATTTATCTGACCAATGTTGTGAGCATCGATATCCAAAGTTTTAGACCGCAGGTAGCACATCCAGCTACAACAAGGGAAATACCCTTTCTTCTTAACCTTTTTAATCATAGTTTATGACGGACAGGACAGCTTAGATATTGGCAGATAGTTTTGAGGTCATCATTCTCACCAAATTCAGGCAATTGATCTCATCTCATTTCCATTTTAGCAGCAGCAAAAGTTGAATTAGAAATGTGTAACAATGATGTTGTAATGGGATCCTTTATTCCTGCTTTACCAGTTTAAATGTATGTGTTTATTGTTTATTATACATTTCAAGAGATTAGGGATACAAATCAATGATTACTTTCACTGGATGTCAATCAATCCATTGGTTGTTTTTTCTATAAAATGTCAGAAAAAGCTGAAAAATGTTGATCGGTGTTCTCCAAAGGCTAGTTAGAAATATTAAAATATACACATTCTAAAAGCTGGAATCAGATCATATTGATCTTTTTCTCACAAAGAGAATATATATTTAAATAAAAAAAAAAACAATAGATTATTGTAAGAGTTGGTGTATTATTTGAAAGTGAACAACTAATTAATTAATTGCCGCAGCTCTACAGAATAACATTTCTGGTTCGAGTTGTGAGTTTAGGTAAGAGTTAAGCTCACTGTGCCCTGTGAATGTTTGTTGATTTGATTGTTTATCTTCGATGCCGTGTATAGGAATAAAACAAATGCATAAGCATAATGTTTGGAACCAGCAGCGGCACGGCAGCAATAAAGATTAGAGCAGAAAGAAGATTAAAGCTTGTGCTGTAAAGTGATGAAAATAAATATGTACATATATAGAAACAAAGGCGATTTAAGCAGTGTGAGTGTCTCCAGAGGCCCTGCTGCTGTTCTTCATACATCACCCGTATAGATCCAAGTGCTTTGAAGTGACCAACTGACCAAACAAAAAAAAACAATGCTTGCAAACTTGTCGCCCTGTGCTCTTAACAACAAACAGAAAAAGACTTGCGTTTACCTTGTTGTTTCCGAGCTTCTTTGGCTGCACGGGCCAGTGCCTGCTTTTCCAGTTTTCTCATCAGTTTCATTTGGGCGGCCTGTCGGGCGATTTCTGCACAGGTAACGGGACATTTCAGGACAATATCATATATCCTGATCAAGCACATTTGACTGGGATCATTCTTTGGGGCTTGTAAAAGAAAAAAAACCTGCAATTTTTTGGTTATTAAATAATTTGTCCTAATTCTTGAATACTAATCAAAGCACAATATCTCCATTCACAACAATTTTGCCTTGCCGAAAGATTCTGCTGTCTAAAAGATATAGTGTCGTACGTATTATGTTAGATTACCTATATTTAAAAAAGTATATATACGTTAAGAGGTTCAAAAGAATGTTCGCCTTTGCGATGTAGGCTGGCCTGCCTTCTTTTTAAATGTATTGACCTGTTTTTAATAATACGTTTTAATGTTCTTGCTTATGAGACTTAATCAATGTAAACCAATTATGAGCAGATGAGACTGAGACTGGTAATTTAAATGCTGTCTTTTATTTAGTTTCTGTTTTTATTTTGTGTTTCACTGTCTAATGCTCTTGATCTGAAGACAAGCTGTGTCAATATGCCAACTTACTACGAACAGATGAGACTGAGGCAAAGTATTCATTTGTTTTCTTCAATATTCCTCCATTTGTTTGTTCTGTTTGTTTTTTCTCTTGAAAATATGAAGAATTTTGATATTTGTTACTTCTGGATCCTATATATTTAGCCTCATGTCAAGGAATAAAAAATAATTCTGAAAAAAATATTTCCGCAAAGGTATAACTGATTATAATTACTGGCAATTTTAAAATCAATTCATCTCAAAAAGTATCTCTGTTACTAGAGAGATGATCTTACAGACAAGCATGAATCAGAAAAGACACCGCTCTCGAGATACTAAAAACATATTTAAAACAGCAACTCCTTCCTTGGCCTCTGCTATCTGAATAAATGCTGGTTGATTAATGGTACACACGCTTATGACAAACACATTTCAGGGCTCATTTCCTCTGCTAACCTTGAGCCTCTAGTTTGCGCAGAAGTTTGACCTCACTGGGACTGGGGCCTTCGGGTACAAGCGGATCGCCCACATTGGGCGGCCGCCCCTTCCGCCGTCGGCTAGCTTTGGCACCGTCGCCTGCTGACTGACGGTCTGAATTAGGGGGGCGACCCCTACGACCTTCCATGGCCAAAATACGAGGAATTACCTCCTCTTCCTTCAACAGGCTCCACTGTAAACCCTAGAGAGGGAGGGAAGTAACGATGGAGAGATTGGAAGGGGAAGTGAGAGATGAAACGGTGAACAACATGTTGACATTTCATGTGGATACAGGACAATTCAATCATTAGCTGGACTGATCTGAGTGTATTCATCAGGAGGTATGATACATTATTATATGTTCTACAATAACACAGTAAAAAGCTGGCTAAACGATGCATTGGTAAAGATTTACTGATCTGTCATGTATCATCTAGTTCTTTCTGGCCCCTCAGCACCAAGTATGTTCTCTATTCTGCTTCCAATAAGACACATGTCTATTTTCTTTGTTATCTCTGTGTAACACACACATAACATGGCATATATCACTGGTCACCTGTGGAAGTAATGTCAGCTGATTATTACATTTATCCATGCACAGTGAGAGGTCTATGAACTAGGACTAGTGAGGGTTTTGGTTGATTCCTATCCATGCCCTGACAGTGACTGCTGCATGAAGCTTTGCCTGCCGCTAGATGAAAAAGATGAACAGGGATCAGGGAGAGGGAGAGACAGAGAGAGATGAAAGGCAGTCACCTGGGGTCCTTCTCTGGCTTCATAGAAGTCACCAACCCTTATCTTTGCACTGAAGCTAAAATTATCGCGCGTGATGCCACTTATTCCATTTCTGGATAGATACTACAGAAGAGAAAATAATAATGGCGTTGGTTTAGGCAGGGAAAAAAAATTGCGAAATTAGCGACATTGAAAAAGCAACTGGGAAGGGACTAGATTGGAGGGAGTTAGGTTACAGTGAGCATCTGTGCAGTGCTACTAATCATTATAAAAGCCAGGGGACAAAAAAAGAGCAAAAGCTCTCAGGGGAGAAAAACGGTTCTGACCTTGGGGTGCACAATTCAGGCCCTTTCTTATTTATCTGTGGCTTTTTACTGCCTTCTGAATGACTAGTAGTGAGTGAATGAGTACACATTTTTCTCTTTGGGCCACTATACTCAACAGCGGATCTGACGATTAGTGTAGTTGAGCTTTTGAAGAAGCAAACAAAGATTATGGACTATAAAATATTGTACAAATAGGGGCTGAGGCTGTGCATCCCAACACTAACCATTAATCATTTCATTAGGGGAAGGAGAGGTGAGAAAAGTGACACAAGAATTGGATCTAAGACAATCATCTCTCACTATTAGGTCACAGAAAAGCAGGGTGGGGGTGGGGGTGGATTGCAGCCGGGGCAATAGCAGAGAAAACACACAACAAATCCTGATACACAAGCAGCTGTTTGAGCAATGTGGATGAGCAATCATCAGCAAAGATATCTTTCATTTATCAATCTGAAATAATGATTCCCACCGTAAACCCCTGTTACAAAATGCTCATCTGTATCCCTCAAAGCATTTGCTTCAGTATCATTAACTAAACTGCAGCACTTTGAGGCCGCAGTACCTTCATCACATCTGGGTACTGCCTTAGTTTCTTGCCACACGGGGCATAGTAGGCCACCTCGCCCTGCGGCTTCCCCGCCATTGATTTGATTCTTGTTTCTCTCCTCCACCTGGGTTTTTTGAGAACGAAGAAAAGAGCAGTGTTGTTCAGAAACACAGTGTGTGTCGTGCATTTGTGTCATTGTGAGGATGTGATCATGAAAGTGAATTCCACACTCTCTGAAGTGAACTGCCTCATGAGAGCTTTCTTTTTCTCAGACTCTTGCACGTACCCCAACTCCAGAGGTATCATCAACTCCTTCTCATCCATCACCCTCTTCCTCTTCCCTAAGCCTGTGAGGAGACAGAGTTCAGCCATCAATTTACAGTGCAGCCTATGACTGGCAACCATACATATACAGCAGCAGCAGAGTTAAGGGGACACACAACAGGTCCTTCGGGTAAAAGAAAATGCAACTACATGATTGCACCGTGAAACTTCCCCAGTTGATTGCATCAAAAAACATATTTTTGAATAACAAATTTTCTGGAAATGAATGTCTAAATATTTAATAAAAAAGAATATAAAAAAATCGACTTTAATAGATACATATTGTAAAATTCCATCCTTTTTAAGACAAAAGATGGTGAATAAAGTGGATTTTTATTATTTTTTTTATAAAATACAGCATATAGCCATGAAACTCATCCAGTTGATTACTTAGATTAAGACAATTATTTTTGGTCATGCAATTTTTTAAAAATAATTTCATGTCTAAATTTGCAAATGAGCAAATCTAATGACATCCATAGCAGAAAATAAAAACAAAAGAGTCCAAAATCCCCAAACTGACAAATGCATAAAAAAAAGAAAAACATCTACACAGTTTCTCCTTTAATATAGACACAATTTTCCGAGTTGCCATATTTAATTCGGAATATATACATATATACATATATATATATATATATACACACATATATATATACACACATCACATATATAATGCTAAGTCTCTATATATGTGATGAACAGTGTCCATTGAAAAAAATAAGCAGAAGAGGAAAAAAAAAACTTAGAATAGAAGAAAAACTGGAGTGTCTGCTTGAAACATTCTTGGCAAGTTACACATACGTCCTATTTTGTCTGATCTGAGTAATCTCTCATTGAAAGAAGGCGGAGATTAACCCGGTCGCCATGCCAAACAAGTTGTCAGGGCTCTTAGGCATGTACCTACATGACTTCAGATCTCCGGTTAGGTCATCACAACCAACTTCCTTTTCCCCTACCTCCCTTACAGTGACAATCCCTTCTCACAGTCATCAGAGGATGACGGGCCATTCTTGCTTTGGTAAACAAAGCTAATGTTTCTGTACTGTATATGCCTGTGCGAGGAAATTAAACATCAGAATAGATGGGCAGAATACGCCGTAAAGGTCGCAATTTGTTTGGTTTGCATTTATTCAAAGTCTATTCCAAGTTCTTAAATTGGGTTTGGGTTAGGGTTAGGGTTAGGGTTTCCTTCCGCAGCACATCACAACCTTATTTCAAAAAAAAAAAATCTAATATGAGATCCTTTAAAAACCATCCTCCATCTCTCATTTTTCATTTTCTGTGAAAGGATTTTGAAACACATTACCTAATGGAGAGGCCAGGCTGTAAGAGGACGAGCCTGGAGAGCTGTGATAGGCCAAGGCACTGGAGCTGGTGACAATGGTGGGACTCTTGATGACCTGTAGGTTGAGAGGGGAGCAGCTGGTGGCGGTGTGATTGGTTGAGGTGTTCAGTAGTTCTTGGCCTTTGGTTAGCCTGCGGGGAGTCATTTCCTTCTTAGATGATCCAGACGGCAGCAGCTTTAACTCCTTCACTTTCTTCCCAGAGACGTCGCTGTCTGAGTTGCTGTCAGACTCTGAAATGGGAGTCCGGAACACAGAGCAGGTAAGGAGATGACGAAACTGAATGAGGTATCAATTCAAAGGCAGTTTTAGTGAGTCCATAACACAGAAGGATAACCTTCCAATATTTTCAGTTATTTTCCAGGGAAATATAATGTATTTTTTATTTTTATCATTCATTTTCATGTTCTTTAGTTTCAGCCTCTCAGGTGTTGAGGATTTGCAACTCTTCTTTATATTTTAAGCGATTTCTAATTATTGACATTTGGTGATTTCAAAAATGTTTTCACAATGTGGACCTTTCTAGACCGGACGATTAAAAAAGGATTAAAAGTTTCAGCGGTGATATAAACATTCTATGGCCAGCTCATTATTCAATTGTGAAATGTACTTTTACTAGAAAGTACAAACCTGATAGACTATCATCTGAGTCCTCCTCATCCTCCTCCTCCTCCTCCTCCTCAAGGTCATCATCCTCATCATCATCATCATCTCCCGAGTCATCAGATTCCTTGTTAGCCGGGAGACCAGCTGTGGGGTTACACGTCCCAGGGATCCCCACTCCAGGAATTCCAACACCAGGGATACTAACTCCAGGAATCCCAATCCCGGACTCTCCGCCACGAAACAAATCTACTAGAGACTGTACCAGGTGGTTCTGAGAGAAGCCCTTCCAGGCAGCTAAAGGGTCTGCTTGTCCCTGTCCTTGTCCCTGTCCCAGCCCTGGTGTCTGTCCTTTACCCTTCGGGGTCTTGTTCTTTCTGGATCCATGGCCTGTGGCATGGGATGAGGTAGTGGAGGGCTGTGACGGAGCCCCAGCCTGGGCGGGAGCTTGGGTCCTGCTCGCCCCTGTGCTCAGATTGACAGGCATCGACCCAGCGTCAGGGTCGCACTGAGGAGACTTGCCTTGAGAGGCAGAGTCTTTGCGAGGTTTGGTGATGAGGGCCAAAGGTGCGTCCTGAGTGGTGCTTTGGATGACTCCATTGGGGTGGTGGGGTTCAGGGAGCCCCAGCAGGGCACTCGAGAGGAAGAGGTTGGAGTGATTGTTCTGGGGCGGAGGAGGAGGAGCGGGTGGCAATGGCGATGAAGACAGAGACGTCCTCTTGGGAGACTTGTTTGGCCCCTGCTGCTGCTTCTTTAGCTCAGCTGGGAACGTCTGCCCTTGGGACATGAGAGTCTGGGAGTGAAGGAGGAGGAGAGAGGGAGAAAACAAGGAAAGGCAGGGAGTCAGTGGGGAGGGAGGGCGAGGGAACGGCAGAATGGGAGGAACAATGAAAGATTTGGAAAAAATTAGAAAAGAAATGGGACAAAGTAGAGTTGCTCTAGCTGTCAGTTTGCATCACTGTTGATTGTTTGAGCAGGTGACAAAACTACAATGCTGAACACTGGTACAGTTAACTGTGTCTAAGCCCCTTTCTGAGAAACAAAAAGAACATAAATGCAATAACCAAAGGCATTGTACTCGGCCAAGTTCACAAAAAGAGACACTGAGTATCTCTCTAAAATTGTAATTACTCGTCTGCACATTTGAAAAGCTCCGTCATCATTATTATCATGCAGCTGAGCATGTTTGCCTCTTTTACACTGATGATAAGTTTAGCTCAATATGTGTTTAAGCAAAGGCAGGTTAGACTTTAACACTGCACTTTCAACTGGATGTGATATGAAGTGAAACAAATCAATTTCACAGACCATGAAATACAGTAGCAGCGCTGAAACCACAGGGGGAATTTAGCTCGTTGTAAACTTCTCTATACTGGTAAAACAGGAAAGGGGAAATGATTTTCACAGAATAAGCTGATCTCAAAAGGTTTAGCTTATTGATTATTGTGCTATCATTCGTATTTCATCGGAGGAAAAGGGATTTGTGGAATAAAAGCAAAGAAAAATGTCAATTTTTATGCTATTTCATCTGAGCCGATTGAAAAACATGAATAATACAATAGCATGTGTGCAGACAGAGTGGTAATGAAAGTAAAAGCATTAACCACGCTATCAACAGGCTAATCTTTGCAGCTGTAAGCAAAGTTGTCAAGACCTAAAACACCACGACAACACAAAGATCATAGAGCTTAATGAGCTTTCTTATAAAACTAAGTTTGAACTTGATACAATATATTTGACCTAGAGCAGCTATCAGGTTAAACTACCAGCTGTTCACCACAAGAGTAAGAGGTCGGAGAGAAAAGAACTGGCTAATAGCAAACACATTTAATCAAATAGGCTGGTACAGGAAGAAACTTTGGGGAAAAAGCCCATGTAAGTACTAAATAAACCAACACTAACAAAGCACTAAGCACTACCAGGCTGGAGGATATCAGTGAGAATTGGTAGCAGAGTTCATATTTGGAACATCCCTATTGTTCATTACACATAACTTATCACCAATGTAATGTGTAAAAATACAGTCATGAACAACAGCACACGATGACAAAATAATCACTTATTTGAAATTCCTTTCCTCTAACCAGGGTTAGCACAGAAACTCAAGACTTTCACACCAAATATATAACAGAAACATGTCTTGGTAACAGCTATTAACACATCTAAATGTCTTCAATGTTTTGCTGTTTTTCAGCAACTCAAACAACTCCCACCTCCTTAATCAACTACATAAAATGAATATTCTCTATGATGCCCAACTACACAAGTGAGACTTTGCTTAGGGCCATGTTGTAATTTTTAAAAGGCCCTTTGGAACATGTTTATCTCTGATTCAAAATCCCAGCCTTGCGAATGAGAAAATGAAACAGTCAATGTTGAGATTTCACTTTTAAATTGTGCAGCCTCGCCACTTACAGTTGTAGCTGTCTGTGAGCTGCTTGGATCTCCTGTTAAATAAATGGTCTAAATGGCCACGAGATTAAACGAGGTGCTGGTTATGGCGTGGTAATGATGAAGAAAAAAAGAGAGAAACTGCTAATCTAACTGCACACTCAGCTCCAGTGGATAAATTCATTACTGTCAATTTGTTTGGAATAACTTTAAGCTGACTGCGCAGCTACATTTATCCTGTCTACGTCTCACTGCTTACTGTGTTCATGCAAACTACTGTGTGGCTATCAGGTCAGCTTACCTGTTTGAGTCTGAACTCATTGATCTGCGCAAGTGAAGCTTCCAGCTGTTTCCTTTTGTTGGCTTTGGCAGAGCCAGGAACAGAGTGCCGAGGTGGCTTCAGCGACTTCTTGGAGTTAGGAACAGATGAGGTCAAACCGAAAGGTTTGGGGGAGGTAGACGGTGGGAGAGTCGAACGGGGCGGAGAGGGGACGGAGAGAGGCTTCGGGGAGGAGCAGAGGGAGAGGGGCAGGTGCTGAGGGGAGGCGGAGGGCAGCAGTTTTGGAGGTTTGGGAGAAGCAGTGCTCGAGATTGCCTTTGGAGATGTGGTGAGGGCTATAGGGGAAGAAGACGGTGAAGACTCCCTACGGGGCTGGGAGAGGAGTGCCAGGGGCTTTGAGTTGGCAGCCAGACCGGTGGACTGGATCACACTGAAGTGCTGCTGTGGCCCCTCTGTCCGGGACCTGGAGCTATGTAGGGCCAGCGGCGACGTCTGGGACAAGGCAGTAGGGGAGGCAGAACAGGGTAAGGGCATGAGGGTTGGAGGGTTGGAGGAGACCTTCTTGTCCTGGGGCTCCCCAGAGAGTGGTCTTTCAGTCTTTGCAGTTCCAGTGCTTGATGTCAAAACCTGCGGATGAAATTTAGTGAAGAATTGTTACAATAAAGGACAGAGAATTAATTCCTCATTTTAGTAAATAAGGGCACGGAGACCAAGCTGCTTCTAGGAATGAGTAGTAACGAATCACATGTAATAAGTATGTAGTGTGCATGTTGTCCCTGTGCTTGCTTGTCTGTGAGGTAAATTCTCCAGTCGGACCCTATGACCATGGCACTAGCTTGGAGTTGGTCCCCAGGCACTGTATGTTGGCCACCCACTACTCCTTCAGAATGGGTTAATTGCAGAGAACTACATTCACTACTTTGTAACTTGTATGATTTAATGTGAGTAAATCTTATAAACTGTCCAGATTACATTTGAATCGTTCAAATTTTAAGGATCATTTCATTACAATTTCTGATCCCCACCCCTGCCAATTGTGTCATGGTCGTTGTGTCCTTGGGCAATACACCTCACCCAACTTGGGTTGAGGCGGTGGTTGGAGGGACCGTATGCGCTGAATGGCAGCCACGCTTGCGTCAGTCTGCCCCAGGGCGGCTGTGGCTACTATAGTAGTTTACCACCACCAGTGTGACTGTGTGTGAATGAATGGAACCATGTCAATATTAAAATGTTTAATTTATGCCAACATTGAAAAATGAAGATGTGTTGTGTGTTACAAGAGCAACGTCCTACACGCACCATTTAATAAAAACATACATGAAAGAAACAGCATCCCACGTATTGCAGAATACACACAGTACAACTGTAGTCCTGTTTTTTAAAGGTAATTTGACTTTAGTCTCTGTACGTATTGAATATGCAAAATGCATTTTATTTGCATTTTATATGAGATGTATAAAAGAGAAAAACAAAACATTTGTGGAACTCTTTTTTTTTGTGTCCGTTTTTTAGTATTATGTGCAAGAGTTTAATTTATTTGATTCAGAAGTAATCCAAAAGGAGACAGATTAGATTACACAAATACATTTCTAGTTAGAAATACCCTGGCATCTTTTTTCAGATGACCAAAAACATATTTATTATCTACTTCTCTTTTACCTTTGTTTTCTTCTTTGTGTCTGATAATTCACTCTGTTTGTCCTCTTCCTCGTCATCCTCATCGTCGTCATCATCGTCTTCATCATCCTCTGCTAGGTCTTCCAGATCGCTGCTGAGGGACCCGTCACTCGAGCTGTCTGAGGATGTGCCTGATTCACTGTTGCTCGCCTCACAAGTGTCTGCCGGCTTCTTTCGTGGCTTCTGAGTTGAGAAAAACAAAACCGCATGAATCAGCTTCACTGTATAATGCATAAATTGTGTCGTTTTTATATATATAGCTCAGAATGACAAATCCCATTTTGCCTTAAGGGCCTCACAATCTGTACAGATCGATTCAGATAAGTAAATACAAAGATATTCTCTGCACTGACCTTCTCTTTAGTTTTCTGGATCGGCTTTTCCGCCAACTCTGCCGGATTGTTCTGAGGGCTGCTACGATGACTGTTGGAACCGTCTGAATTTTTGGTTGGCTTGGTCGATGTCTGAACGGGAGCCGGACTCACAGAAAAGCTCCCTGATTGTGTGGTGGGAGGACAGACACCGCTGCCATTCACTGCCCCGTTCACCCCTAGAAAACACAAAACAGATGTACTGTATCACTAATCAGCTCCATCTTTGCAGAGAACTTTGCTACGCGGGATAATGAAATATCTGGAACGAACTGCAGAATAAAAATATTGATTTATACATGTATCTCATCAAACATGCTGCCTGCACGAGGCACAAGCCCAACATGAGTGGTTTACATAATAATAGATAAATTAAAAGATACTGTGAAATTAAAAGAGTGCAAGAAACAGAGATTACGACAGGGAACACAAGAGAAAAAAGGAAGAAGAGGGAGGTTGACAGAATCACTAAGTGAGGGCTGAAAGTCATTAAATGTGTCTTGAAAAGAAGAAATCTCATCACGGGAAAAAGTGGATTTTGGTTGTGGAAGAAGGAGAGGAGACGGGGGAGAGGGAAATAGAGGTTAGGTTATTTATTTGCAGTGCATATTGCCTTGAAGAAAAGCAATTAATACTCATATGTACACCTACATAACACATATGAAAGGGCAAAGTTGACAACTATCTAGATATGATTAAATTTAATTCAAAACAGAGTGAAATCACCTGCTATTAGTCTATTATAATAAGCATTTTTATTGATTAATGAGTCATCCCAGTGGGCACTGTACCTTTAGGTGGGGTGTGGCTATTCTTGCCAGGCATCCTGATCTGAACAGGACTGGCGCTGTGGTTGGGCTGAATGTGAGGGGTGAAGAATGGAGGGAAGCCAATGAAAGAAGGGAGAAAGGCAGCAGCTCCCCGTCCATGGGCTTCAGCAGCCCGCCACCACTCTGTTAGCGAGGAGAGGAGAGAAGAGGATTAAAGATTCCTTCCTCATTAGCCCAAGTGCTGCCCAAAACTCAAAAGTCCCCTTCTTACCAGAGAGGGCTCCTAGCTGGGGGTGGGCAGCCAGAGCAGCTGACATGCCCAGTGAACCCAGGCCTCCGAACTCAGGCCTGCCTGCTCCGGCAGTGTAAATGGCTCCGAAGGCTGGGTGGTTGACCAGAGGGAAGGCACTTGACAATGTGGAGCCAATGAAGGGCTGCTCTCCTGCTGCTCCAAACAGACGGCCTGAGATAAATCCAAACCAAGGAGGACGTGTTGAAATGGTGTCAGATGCAATCCATAACAAATACTTGTGTATAACGACACACTGGCCACTCATACAGAGCAACAAGTGGAGATATGTTCTCCACTTTTGACTAATTACATCGTATAACACTATTTGTTCTTTCAAAGGATAAATTATGTTGTTTGTAAGAATTTTCAGCCTTTCCACTGAAAATTTTACACCTGCTTCAGTGCTAATCAACTTACGGCCTACCAGCCAAATCTGGCTAAGGTGTCGGGTCGCCCACCAACCATTTTCTAATTCACAATGAAAAGGAATTCATTCACACCGCTGAGCTTTTTTTGTTTGTTTGTTTGTTTATACCAATTAGTAATGGTTCAACATGATCCATTGGCTGACAGATGTGCCAATTTTGGATGATGGGTAAAATAGGGCTGTTAACAGAGAATGCTGATTTTTGTGTGATGCCTTTCAGGGTGTGCATGATAAATGCAGTAGGATGAGACGGTGAGCTATGTGGGAAAGTCAACTATTAACTGAAAAGAAGGAAAAGTTACACCGAGACAAGGACAAGTGTGTATGTAACACTGCAATGAGTTATCTGTCATGCATGCCCAGTTTCAATCCGTGTGACGAGTTAATTTGGTTAATAATTTAAGTTAATATGTCGGTTAATTAATTACATTGAAAATAAAGAATTCAAAGAAAGATGAGCTAAAGGCCTTTAAATCTTTATTAAATTTGTCTGATAATTTTCTTAATGCTCTTTTACAAACTGGCCCCTAGTCTCTTGTTGTTCGGCAAAAATAGCTCAGGGCGAAAGTTGAGTGTCCCTGACCTACTTCTTTAACAGTAAGTAAGAGGCTGATTCAAATGAGAGGGAAAATGCACATTTTCTTCTTGATAGTTGATAGTATTTAAAGGTATTTTTGTTGTTTCAAACTACTGTTTCAGTTTCACATACTGACTTAACTCCTATATCACAGGAATAAAAGAATATTTCAATACAGGGGTTGGTTTTCAGTTCGAACTTTAGTGTCTAAAAATACTCGGCTCTAACTTGATTTTATTATCTGGACATGTTTAACAAATCTTTTCATCCATAAAGTGCACATAAAGTGACATTAGTGTACAACTGGTGTGACAGTTGTTTATTGCACCTTTATCACAACTCATTGCCCCACAGTTAGCTTTGTATATGTTTATTTGTGTAGACCGAGAACATTGTTCTTAAATTATCTCACTGAGCTCTTTTCATGTAAGGACCGACAGTGTGTGAAAACTAGACTTAAACAGCTTTGAAGGTGTCGCTTCTTATCCACCTGACTATAGAAGAAATAAATACAGAACGACCGACTTCTATTCGTGTGAGAATTAACTTCAGATTTAGCTTTCACAGAGTGAACATTGCACCTAATTTTAAGAGGCAGCTGTACTGTTTCTGAGCATGACAGGCTGACTATTGCTTCAGCATGACGCTTACGTCTATATAGTTGAACATTTACATTCAAATTACAGCCTTTTGCTATAATCCAATTTGAGCAGAGGGTACAACTATTTGTGTATTGATAGTTTCTTCAGTTTAGAGTTCTGTGACAAAGACTGGATGTTGTTGCTGAGAAAAAGAAGTGTGTGTATAAGGCGTGAAAAGCTAACCTCCTTCTCTCCTTTTGGCATTCAATTTCAGCACGGAAGAATACTTCATCAACATCATCATCGTCTAGCGTTTTCCTGAGCACAATCATTTCTGGCAGGGTCGACTGCCACGTATTACCTCCTCCCAGAGTCAGATGCAATTTGGTGTGAGCATATTTCATGCAAATTCAATTTCTATTCCAGAAAAGGGGAGAGCAAGCCTGCTTGATGCCTCCGCATAAGCCAGGTAATGCACATGCAAAAAAAAAGAAAAAGTGATGACTGAAGAAAAGGAAAGTGTTGTACACAGTGCGGATGAAAATGTCACACTACTATACGCTTGCACACACCACAGAAATGTAAAACAGAGTGACACTGGAGCACTGTGTTTTCTGAACTAATGCAGTCTGGGATCTAATTATCCGGAGGGAGACACAGTAGGGCCAGTTATGTGTACTCTATACCAAAACACAGAGGTAGATTGTAAATGAACATGATGCTAGAGAGATACATCTCAGAGTCTGTTTTTAAAGTGAGAATCAAACCGTTTGTGGTTATGTGGCGAGAAACAAAGCCGCGTCTGCATGCCAGCAGTGTGAGAGTATAGTCCTTTGTGTTGCCTTCAAGGCCCCTCTCTACCACCAGACAGCAAAATCTGCCTTTTGAATGTCATTAGAATATGCTGAATATGTAGAGGCCGCCTTGCCAGCGTCAGCTAGTGGATACGAAGATAAACGACTGCATTGCAACCCCCAGAAAGGCCAGCCACAGCATTCACTTATGCCTGGGGTGCCCACCTCTCCACCCCCCCCACACACACACAGCCTTTCCTTTCTAGGCATCTGCAAATGCCTTTTCAATATTAATGCAGGCTTCCAGAAGGCGAATAATTAAATCTAAAAATTTGAAGCGAGACAGAAGCACAGGAAAGACATACCTAGGATTACCTACTCTCTCCTCCTCACTCGGGGTCTCTGTCTCTCTCTCTCTCGCTCCCTCGCCCTCTTTCTCATTCCGTTTCAATCCTTCCTCCACTCTGACAAACTGCACCGCCTGCTTTTTTCATGTTTGGATGCTGCCGAAGGGGGATTAATTTGTTGTTTGTTGCAGTCAATCAAATTTCCACAGACAGATTTAAGTTAATTGCATCCGTGAGTTGATCCCCGAAGAAGAGAGTGCTACAAGCGCCGATCAGCTTTTATTCTCCGAGTGATATCCTCATCAATGACACACGCGTGCGTGTGCACACACACACACAGAAACACACACACAGAATCCGTGCTCATTTTTCAGTTTGTCAGATTTTCTTAAGTGTTATTGGCACATTGGCAAAGGACCTTGAATCAATGCCTGCACAGTCTGTGATGACACTATATCTCTGCAATACGTAATTACTGATGTTACCTGCTTACACAACACACTTGACATATTCTCATTGTTATGATTGGGAGTGTTTTTTCTTTTAATTATGATTCTTGGTAGTGGGAAAGCGACACCGAAGACTTGAACTCTTTTGGCTTTTTTTTGTTCGTATGTATACTTGTTTGACACACAGTCCACACAATGTACAAGACATTGCATGAAATGAATACGAATTGGCTCGCTTGATTCCCACAAAGCGCAGCAGAAGTTCAGAGCTAACAGCCTGCCTCTCAGCATTTCATTTGACGTTCAGTCCAAAATCGCTTATCTAGAAAATCTGAGCACACGTAATGGCACAGAGGGATAAGAGGGATGTATAATGCATAAGGAGGAGATGCTCCTAATGGCTTCTTCTTTGGGGCAACACCGAGGAGATGGAGGACAAAACAAGAGGCTTTATTTTGTTCTCTTCCTCTCCTCGTAACAGAGAGAAAAGACAACAATCATGGAGAAAGCTGGATACGTTATTCCCTGCTCTGTGCAATCTTGGTTTATGTGTGTGCTCGTGTGTGTGTGTCGGTGTGTGCGTGTGTAGTTGGCCTATGAAAAAACGGCAAGACATTAAGAAATGAGGAGAAAGAGGGTATGAGCAAATGATTCACTCACTCTCACAAGGGATATTTGAGAAACACACAGATGCAAACACACACACACACACACACACACACACACAAACTAACACCAAATATACACACACTTCTCTTTGCCTAATGGCTTTGACCAATACATGGAAAGGAGTCTGGATGCCGGACAGGGCTGACTAGACACTGAGTGGCTGACAAATGTTAAATCATGCAGGCAGAGTCTCTCTCTCTCTCTCTCTCTCTCTCTCTCTCTCTCTCTCTCTCTCTCTCTCTCTCTCTCTCTCTCTCACACACACACACACACACACACACACACACACACACACACACACACACACACACACACACACACACACACACACACGCATGCACAGTGTCGTGCTGAGCCTGACTCTGAGGCAGCTGGAGCCAGAGAGCTGAAGGTTGTCAGGAGACATGGCGAAGCATGTGTGTGTTTCTCACACAAAAGAGCCCCCTAATTGTTTGGGATTCATTAATGCAGCAGCTTTTCAATTGCAACCCAAGCTGTCAGGAAAAAAAAAAATCTTTGTAGCTGGGAGAGAGGTGTATTCACACAGGCTGCAAAATAACTGTATAATTAATACCGGAGGAAACTCATTCTTCATGGTAAAGAAAGGAGGAGGAGTGTGAATGCTATCAAGACATGAAGGTGACCATATTTGACATGTTTTTATGGTTACATAGAGACTGTTTGCAGCGTGTTCTGGTATTTTTCTGGTCTGGAGACAGAAGATTGACAGAGGGAGAAAAAGTGTGTCTTACCAGAGGTGCTGAGGGTGGATCCCAGTGCTGAGGGGCTCGGGGCCAGGCTGCTCTTGGAGTGGGGAGCAGGGGATGACGAAGAGGAAGAAGAGGAGGAGGAGGAGGAGGAGGAAGAGGCCGCAGGGGAGGAGGTGCGAGCAGCAGACAGGGTGGGCGCAGGGGAGGCCAGCCGCTCTCCAGACTCCATATCTGTCAAACACAATCCAATCAGCAGGGTTACAATAGCAAAGCACACCCGCCCGTACACTCGCAAACACACGCACTTAGACACACACACACACCAGTGCATACTGTCGCACCTACGCAGCACACACACATCTCCTGACACTTTTCCTTTCACATCTCACTTCCCCTGAACAATATTTCTATTTAGCCATGCTCACTGGTTCCCAGCCTCCATTGATTCTATATGGGGTCGGGAGGAGGATGGCATCTTCTCTGATTGAAGACAACAAAGCTAGTATTAAACATACCAATGCTTAGACGGGATAGTCACTTTTTTACCGAAGACCTTCTCAGCAAAGGGTTGAAGTGGGATGTTAGGACTGACAGAGGTTAGCAAAAGAACTCAGACACCAAATGGACAAATAACACATTTTTCACTTTTCTGTCATTCTCCCTCCCTCAGACAAACACGGGGGCGTCCATGTACAAACAAACACACACACAAACACACACGCACACACACACACACCTGTATTTGACAACTGAGATCCTTTTACACGCCCTTGATAAAAAAGACTGTCATTTAAATTTAAGAGCTCTTTGAGGCCTTTAAAGACAACACTGCTCCCGGAGTCCTAACAGTCAGAAGTAGGACTAAATGGAGAGGCTTTTAGATGATGGGTGCATTAACCAACACTGTAGCTCTCCATTATCAGTCTCACACAGTCATCACGCCAGCCATTATCAACCAACCAACAAAATAAACCCTCGCAAGAAACATTTGGTCATTTGGCAGCCGAATATTTCACTTGCATTTTCAACTTTAAACCCATTTTGCTACAAATGAGAACACAATGTGTCTGTGCCCACACAGCTGCTAACTTGTGCAGCTAAATAAATACAAAACAGTCTCAAAACACATGAATTTGTACACACACACACGTGAACGCACACTTCACACAATTCAACCCCCACTGCACACACACATACACAAAATCACCTCCCCTGTCTATCACATCAACCTGACTCTTTTTCTCTCTTCTCCTTTTCCATATCCCTCTGCCTGACACTAATCCTGGACTGAAAATCCCCTTCAAAAGCACAGTTTGCAGATTGTGTTTTACAGGCAGGCTTTGTTATTGTGTCATTACACATAAACAGTCTCTGCCTCCATCTCTCTTTCCTCCCTCTCTCCTGCCACCCCTCCGCCACCCTCCCTCCCTCTCTCCTCTGCAGTGGGAGCAGAGCCACTGATTAAATCTCTGAGACAAAAGCTGCTATCCTCTGAATATCAAGTATCAGCCTTTCGCCAGGAGCAACACTGACAAGAGAGAGGGAGAGTGGGAGAGGGGGAGAGGGAGAGAGGGAGAGCGAGAGGCGAGGATGACAAGAAAACCTGCTGCAGTCCACGGGGAGGAGGCTGGTGTGCCATCGGACTTGGGCAGCCATGACTGCCATTGCTGCAGTGAAAAGACGGTGGTTGTGTAATTATGAGCAAGGTCAAAGGTCCTTCGAGCGGCCTCTCATGCGAGGTGACAAGATGTGGGTTAAAGAGCCAAATTATCAACCCGAATAGCAAATAAAGGAACATTATATGATCGCTAAACATTTTCTGGCTGAGTGAAGATGAGGAGATTTATTGCAATCTTAACCAAAAACTGTTGCCTCTCTGCCACATTTTGTTGCATGAATGGGTGTCACACTCTGTGCTCCTTTCACTTCGGCTGTCACCCTTTAAATGTCAGGTTAGGGCGAAAAACAAACACGAATAAAGTCTTTCACAAGAGTTATTTTTCCGTGGTTACTCCTGACAAAAAAATGTAAGTATCATTAGACGTGTGATGAAAATGGAGAGGAGCTGTGGCCCTTCATAATTATCATAATGCACATGAAAACAAAAGGCTCGTGTCTCCGAGGACGAGCAAGCTTATGTGGTGTCAGCTGGTAAGTGAAGCGGATCATTCCCTACCTTTTCATGGGGAAGGAAAAACGGAGGAAGAGAGGAGAGAAAAAGAGAGAGATTTAGACGGGGGAAAAGGGATAAGCAAGACAATGCGCTCTGATTTTGTTGTGGGGAAAAAGACAGAAGAACGAAAAGAAAAAAAAAGTAGAGAAGATGAAGGACAGGCTGTAAACCATTCCTGTCGTTTCTCAATATCTGCACTTAATGTCTCGCCTTGTCAAAACGTGATGATGTGAACAGAATTGATTTCCCCTCTAACAAACAACAAAAACGCAATCCCTCCTTTGCAGAGGTGTAAAGCAGAGCTACCCTCCCCCTCATCTCCTCTCATCTCTCACAATCTCTCAAAGGGCCTCTTTCTGGGATGAGAGATGGAGAGAGAAAGGACAGCGGGGGAAAAAAACGACTGCGAGGCAAGTCCATCTTCTCCAGACAACTACAAACTGATCACTTAGAGCAATTAAATCTAATAACAATAATAAGATTGAGCTCAGCAATGTACCATCAAATGCACAGCCACAACAGTGATTGCAACAATAATGGAGCACCAAGGTATTTAAGGATCCAATCCTGACTTAATTATGAGAAATTAAAATGGATTTGGCATCAGAATTAGCTTGATTTTATAGGTAATTAACGGCACACCACAGTGGCGGTATAAGGCAAGCATTATAATCTCCGTGAACGGCTAAATCAATTTGACTTGAACAACACCAACCAATCAACGCGGAGCGGTGCAACCAGAAACAGCAGGTCCCGCAGATGCAAGGAGAGGGAGAATTTATGCTAATGACTGAACTATGATTTATAAGATGTGTTCCAGCGCCGGATTCAGAGTCACGTCCACAAATACACCACAGCGCCCAGCTGTCAACGCATGCAGCTAATAGTGGCTGGATGCAACAGCCCTTCAGGAGATAGTGTAGCTATAAACAGCTCTGCGGTTTTATGATTGCATGTGGCCTTCATATAGGAGCCTTCACATGTCAGGATCATCTGAAAGGAGGGCAGAATTGTATAAAGGAGAGATGGAGTGCGTGCATTTGGCGGCAGTGGTGGTGTAATGGCCTGTGCTGCCTGGTATGTGGCCTTACATCACGCATTTGTTTTGTGGCGTTGTATGTCTGTGTTGCGTGTATGTAATGGTGCTCGGTTACGCGTGCAGCAGTTTTACAAAAGCCTGCCAATACATGTGCCTATAGATGTCCGTGTGTGCGTGTGTGTGTTTGTGTGTGTGTGTCACAGCCTCAAACTATTCAACCCCCTGTGTGTCTCACTCCTGCCCCTTTTCCTCCTCGCCCCTTCAACACACACACGCACAAACACAACAAACCACACACACACACACACACACACAGTAACAGATGGCTGATACTAACTGAGATAATCCGCCAACAGAGTCATCAGCATGGATCAGTGGTAATCAGAGTGTGGACACAATGTCTCTTCTCCAGCCGTAATGGAAGGAGCGCCTGGCGCAAGAGAAGGGAAATGCATTATTCCCCATGATGCCCTGACCCCATTCAAAGACACACGGTGGCTCCCAGCTCTCTTTCTTTTTTCTCCGTACCGCAGCCGACAAAGACTGTCTCATCGCTGCTTCCGCAACATTCACTCTCTCCTCTGGATCCCTCGCTCCCCGCCTTTTTATTGTGATCTGCAACTGTGTCAAGCGCAGACCTCTATTTAACTGTGTCCTGCTCCGAGCAGCTAACGAGAGAAATGTCAACATAGCAAGTGTGTCACGATGAAGGTTGCTGGTGAGGAAGAGGATCGGAATGAGTAATCCACCATTAGCGCTTCTTGTAAAATCACCCTCAGTTTTTTTTTCTTCTGTGTAACTCAAAACAAACATACTGACTTGTTTTTATATTAACATTTCCAGCAAATAAAGAAGTACTTTCTGAGAACTGATAATATCCACAAGTGGTGGTTAGCATGTGGCCAACTGTCAGTTCTCAAGAAAACCCTTCTGAGGCACTACACATACACACACAAACATACATACACAAACACACACGTAGAAAGGTACTTTCTGTCGCCCTTGTGATTGTAAAAGTGAGATCATTGATTTTGAATCAACAGGAACATCGTGTATTTCTGCACACTGCACATTGTTTGGACCTCTGTTCGTGTGGCTGGCTGTCTTTGCAGGCACGACATGTGCATATGGATGTGGATGTTTGTACTTTGCATGCTTGTTGGCAATGAACACTAACTGAGCAAGATCATCTTGCTTATAGCAGAGTGCACGCACAAGCTCGCTTGACCCCTTTTCTCCTCCCTTCACCCACCCCCACTCCCATCCCCACCCCCACCCCCGTCCCTGCACACACACACACACCGTCAGCCAGGAAATGACATAACCAGGCGTCTTGGCAAAAAATTAAGTGACAACCTTTGTCCAGAGTCAAACATCAACTCAGAGAACATTTAAAGAGACAGCATGTCCCGAGTGATATCATGCTAAACCCAGTGGTTACGAAGTCTTGAAGGTCATAACAGCAATAGTGTGATTGATCCGAGCTGTGGTTTGATCATTTGCTCCATAAATAAGTGAAAATTGCTCAAGGTGATGTCATGGTTCTTTTGTCACAAACCCAAAGAAAGTACAATTTAAAACAGCAAATCTTCCCAACTGAGAGGCGAGAACCGGGGGAATGTTTGGTATCTTTAATTGAAAACGACTTTATTAATTGCCTGATCGTTCCAGCTCTATTTTAGTGGTGGTGTAATGGCCTGTGCTGCTTGTGTTATATCACTGCAGCACTTCATGACACTTTGGAGGAAAGAGCTTAATGAAGTACATTTTAAATTCATGAAATAAAAAAATCCATACTGAATCAAGATATCAAATGGGATATTTGCAGGACTGCATAAGTGGCCCGAAAACTGACAAAGGATAGAGCCAAGGCCTGAAAGGAGTACAAAGAGACAGCATGCCCCAGAGTGGCCTGTCTAGGTGACAACAACTAGAGTGACTCAGACCCCTCCCTCGGCTCTACTCCTGCCCAGTGACAGATGGCAGAGCAGGGCATGTAGGGGATGGGCACCATCTCTCACCCCGCCTCAGCTAGCCTTGGCAGCGGTGCTGGCCACAGGTCTTATTACAGCCACACCACTGCCTGCCTGCCTGCCTCCATGTAACACTGGAGCTTACCACGCTAGAGCTGCTTACTGCCTGCCAGGGAAAAAAGGTAATGATATGGTCCTGTGTGTCGCGAATGGTGGAGCATGGCGGTAGCATTGAAGAGTTTCCAGCCTTAGTATTCCTGGCTTTAAAAAAAAAAAAAACACATGCGTATCCATGTCGCTCTAAGAGGCTTTAGATAAAATATAAAACCAAATGGCGTGCCACACGCATTCTGTATATTTTTGAAATGACAAGAAATCAGCTCTTGCCAAATGGCTTTATTTGCCTTTTCAAGCATACTGTAGATGCCAAAGGCTGGAATCAACACCCCTACTCACCATCCGTCTCTGCTGGGTTCCCAGTGACAATAATGTGATTTTGGGACATGGTGATGACTCGGTGGAGAGGAATAGGATAGGCCTGTCACTTGTGTTTGATGTCAAACCTATGTGTGACAGAATAGTGTTACTCAGCTCAACCAGACATAGCACTACTCCCATTTCCTGGCCATAAATAGAAGAGAATGAGCCGGTAGTGAGTGTGTGCCTGTGTTGTGCGTGTGTTTGAGAAAGACTATCGGTGCGCGCGTGTATCTGTGCGCACCCAAGCACACCCATATGCGCCATTCTGAGTATCATAAAGTAAGCTCAATAAGAAAATTCCCATCTCTTATGCTCATTCGCATCTGCATCCAGCCAAAGCTAATTATTCTCCCCATGGTAACCTAGCAGGGTCTTCACATCAAAAAACCAGAAGTGTGCATCAGGCAATCATCCCTGATGAATCTGCCCTTCTCCCTCTGCTAGCCACTCACACTCATCTGCCAGTCTCACTGCTCATTACAGTTTTTCTGCAGACTGAACCAGATCTGCTCGCCACTGGCTGCATGTGTCTACAAGAGTCCATAATGACTTTGGAGCAGTTTGGAAGCGCAGAATAACACCATCTGAATGCCTCAGAGAATACACACAAACATTCATGTGCGCACACACACACTCGCCCCATGCATTGGAGGCAAGGTGAGTGGTAAATCAATGCCTGTTGAGGTTATTTACCATTTAAATTACAGAGCGCAGTATTTTACATTTGCTCCACTCCGATTTTCAGAACCAAGCGTCACTGCATGAAACTCAGTGCAAAGAGCAAACCTGATGATTTGCAAAAAATGCACCCCGAGGCCTCAAACATTGAGCTTAGATATTCGGTGTGCAAGTCCCTTCACAAAATACATCCCACATATCAAACACAGTTGCTAAAATTCTCCAGTATTTAACAAGATACTTGCAGACGTTTGCAAAATCCTGCAGAACTAAATCAACTTCAAATGCATTTTTTATTGTGTCTTATAATTTCCAGTGACTGTAAAACCAGCACTTCTGTGATTTGAGCAGTACAGGCGAGCTGCAGCAAACAAAAGCTTTAAAGCAACAATCACTTAATGTGTTTGAGCTGTTTTAGTCTAGCGTTGCAATGATTAGAAGATTAATCGATTGGTTTGATAGTAGATGTTTCAATGTCAAACACTTGCTGGTTGGAGCTTCTTAAATGTAAGAGGTTGCTGCTTTTCGTTTTATGTGCATAATACTACAGGAAGAGTCTTTGGGTGTTGGACTTATAAAGTGACTGTGACCAAAACAATTTTTTTTTAAATATTGTCATATAACATTTCACAAACTTTCTGATACGGATTATCACTGTTGGGAGTGATTTCCTGTTTAAATCTGAATAAGATATCCCTCATTCTGCGAGCTGCACATATTGAAATAAATGCAGGAAATACAAAAATACATAAAACTGAATAACAGGAAATAGCATCAGTTATCAGGGAATATCAAGGAAAGGAGGGGGGAGTGAGAGGAAGGGAGGAGGGAGAATGAGCGCAGTACTCCAGATATGCATAATGCAAATGACATGCATGTCAAATGGCAAAACAAACTGACAGTGACAGAACAATGGAATAGCCAGAGAGCGGCAAGCCTTGCTTGAGCAGTTGTTGGAGCCCCTTCTGTCCATTTCCATGGGAAGAAACCATTTAGAGTCGGTTCTGTTCTGCTGAAACTTCACTTGTAGGAGATAGGTGAGATCACTGTGTAAATGTGACAGAATTCAGATAAGTGGTGTGATGGCAGAAATAGCTTATTCATGACTACCAGTAACAAGAGCCTGGATGAATACTGGCCCTGGTGCACGTGTTGTCTGGGAGAATAGGTTGAACAGTCACAGAGCCCAATTTTTACTGCTCCCTCAACCACACAGAGCTTCAATAGTCATGTTTCTTCTTCGCCGGATAAACTGCCACTTGTCTAGAGAGCTGCACTGTAGAGAGATGCAATGACTAGTTGTCAACTAGTAAAGTAACCGGCAACTTCATTGAAAATCAATCTTTTTTTTAAGAAAGAAAAGTTCAAATCCTCTGATTCCAGCCTGTTAAATGACATTTTTCTCTGGTTTCTTCACTCTTGTCTGTGAGCAAACTGGATACATTAAGGTTGTGGACAAAACAAAACATGTTTCATCATATTTTCACATTAATAGATCAGAACAATTAACCTGTTTACAAATGTAACCTCTGCAAAATGACACAGTGGGTTAACTACCTACTATGAACACCTTACAGAGGGCAGGCTTTGTTTACAAGCATATGTGACAAAAATGACAAAAAGAACAGCTTCTCATACAACAATGAATCACAAGTCGATCAAACCATAACTTATCAGCATCTACTTTGGTAACTGAAAGATGTTGTGAGCTAGTTTTCAAGCAAGAAAGCCATTGTGACTTTGCTCCAGCGTTGCTTTGTTCGACATTATTAAGCATATTAAGCTCAATATCTCCAGGGCGCACTGGTTCCTCATCTAGGTAGAGTTTGATTTCAGCTCAATGCCCTTTGCTGCATGCCATCCCCTCTCACTCTCTCACTCCTTTCCTGTCTTTTCTATCTTTTTCCAGCTGTCGCTAAAACAGTTACAATCGTTCATAATAACTGTCATCAGATTTAGAGTTAATTATACTTTAGTTGATGTTACAATAAAATGCTTTATAAAACATTTATCAAAAAATTGTTTCCTATAAAGTTGCAACTGAGGATTATAACACTTAATACACTAACCATAATACATGGTTCTTTAACACGGTTACTTCATTTATAGACATTACTTGGATGACCATTATAAAGGTGGAAGAGACGTTTGTAAACATTCACAATTGCTTAATAAATGTTTTATAAAGCATTTCATTGTTTGTAAAAAGTGAAAAGAAGATGTAAATCATATTAATGATCGTTATTATTATGTGTAAACATAATCTGCCATCTTGCAATTACAGGCATCACTTTCTGATATTTTATAGATTAAATGCGTAATCAGGAAAATAACTTACAGATTAATCGTAAAATAAAAAACTGCAGCTCCAGCCTTAATATCAACTCTAAAATGTCCAGAGGCCTTGGCTGATTATCAGTAAGTTAATGTAAAACAACACCCTTATACATGATCTTGATGCGTTTTTTTGTGTTTGTTTTGCAATACCCAATATCACAGCAAAGGCTGAAATTAACACCATACACAGTTTAGGCACAGTCATATCTTTCCAGTTTTACTCAACACATATAAAATGCCAGTGGTTATCAGTGGGGTTTTTTTTTCTAGTTCTTATAACTTGCATACAACAGTTGCTGAAAGAAAAGGCTGCTCACATCTGTGGCTTGACGCTGTGTTTATTATCTCTTCTGTGACCCCCCACCTTCACACCTTTCCAGCCTCTCCTCTCTTGCTCTGCTTTTTACCCTTTCTAGTCTTTTGCTGGAATCATCATTAATAACACCTTCACCATAACGGCTTCATTATAGGAGCCTGGCTCTCTGTTCCAGTGCAAACAGACAAATGCTAAATCAAGGTAAACATGTGCATGACATCAGCTGCTGGTAAACAAAATATATGTTCAATGGCACATAATCCAAAGTGTTACGTGTGTACGAATATTTAAATCAATCAAATTAAGGTTTTAAAAGCTATTGAGCCGTTTCACGAGAACGATTTGGCAAAGTGACGAGAGAAAATCCACCAGCAATAAACTCAATATGTCAATCACTTGTATTCCTCTGTTCAACCGGCTGCTTTACTTAATGTTAAACATGTGAAAATGACTGGCTGGAAGAGAATAGTGTTGTATTGACAGAGAGGGAGGCAAAGCAGCGGGCAGTCAGCCACTCTGTTCTGCTTCACTGCAACATGGGAGGGAGGCCAGCGTGGACACACACACACACACACACACACACACACACACACACACACACAGATGTAAAACACACATACAGGCATGTACACACGGGCAAGCACACACTTGCACAAATGCACACACGCTGATTCTCTCTCTTCCTCTCACGCTCCCTCTCTCTCTAACACACACACACCCACATGCGCGCACTTGCTCACACACACACACACAGTGCAGCAGGTGAGGTGCCAGCACATCACAGCGCTGCCATTTTTCAGTGTCTTGCTCAGGGAGAAGCGCTCTGACATTTTATGAAGCACTCTGCAGAAATCAGCAGCTTGTAATGGCGGCTGGACTGTCACTCCTTTCCACTCTTCACACTCCCTCTATCTCCCTCCCTCACACTGCTTTTAAGATACGATCTCTCGTGATTAGCATAATCTAATCAATTTTATAAAATTGGCTTTTAATTACTAAGAACAATCTCTTCTTCTTAGTCAGTGTTAAAGCTTTAAATGTCTTTAATTTTTGAAAAAATAGCAAACTGAGGCGAGAAGTAAAACACTGGTGAGAGGTTAGAAAATGCCATTCTGCCTCAAGAGAGAGAAATGAATGAGATTAATGGTATAGATGGCATGAAAATCATAGTTTAAATTGCAGGTTTTTCTGAAAGAATATTTTCTTTCTCATTTGACATTATGAATCAGCAATCGAGTAAATGCTCGACACTTATTTTATGCATGAAAGCTGTCATTTTCTCACACCTTTATTTAAACCTTGGAATCATGGTGGCTGATTTGACTTACTGGATAGGCCTATCAATTAGAAACCCAGCTGTTAAATATGTCCTCCGCACAGAAAAACAGGGATCTATATCCATGATTAACTCTCAGGCATGTTGTTGTGCCTGACAAGCTCTCTGTTGAGCAATGATTAACAGCTAGTGACTCTACAAACCACTGCTAGCACATTAACACAATGTTTAGATTAGCCAGCCTCTCATTGAAGCCATTACCGCTGGAGCTAAGCTAACAGTCGTCTTCGGGAACCAGGCAGCCGACAGCCTGTGGCCCGACAATTTACAACGATGACAGAGCTTGGCAACCATGCTCTAAACTTTTCCCCCAAAGTTTGACTCAGGGCCGGTACATTTTAGAGTAACTCAGAATAGTATGCCCACAGGAAAAAATGTGATTCAACTTGAAATATGTGGGAAGTGTCGAGGCCAAATCTCTGAGTGTAGGCTACGCTATAAACCTTAAACTAAGCCGATTTCATTAATGTGACATTAGCATTTGTAATGAGAAAAGGGGAAAAAACCCTTGGGACATCTTTGTACTGATACAAAACACACACATAAACATGCACGCGCATGCCCACGCACTCAGAGACAGACTCACAAATACACACACAAACATAAACACACACAAGCACGTAAGTCGGAATATCAGGCGCTGATTTACATCCATATTACACAAGAATGACAAAATGCCGCCAAAACACAAAAGAGAGAAAATAGTATTTGCGTAGGTTTTAAAATGAAATATCTCAGCTTAGTCTCTGTAAACTATCTGTGACAGTTAGTAAATCTGTTCAACCTTTACTGATGAACTGAGCAGACAAATAAAGCCTGGCATTCACTCCCACTCTGCCGCAGCAGACAGAGAGTAGGGGAGGAAGACAGTGTCAAGAGCTAATCTTCAACTATCTCATCACTTAAAAAATAAAAAAATAAAAACTTGCCAATACACGCCCGTGGTACTCCACGACTCGGCGCTCAGGCGATGTGTGACGACACTCCTTGTTTCCTCTTCAACAAAACAATTGCTTCTATTAAGCTGACCTGTCCCTTTTTCAGACCCCACAGCAGTCCTGGCAAGCATCTACATGTTGATTTGTTGGGTAAGTGACTGTAAGGTTTTCATTAAGTCTATATCGAGCTGCACATTTCCAAATTGAACAAAGTGGCATTAGGGCCTGACCAATGGCTTGATTACTTTAACTGCTGTTTGTGTGAGTCATTGAAATTAGGGCCTGAAGAAAAAGCTGAAAGGTTGGATTTTAACTAACGGTGAGATAACGTCAACTGATGGTACTGACAGACGAATGTGCCACTTGTGTGTTTCTAGGTTAAGATGATACAAACCTACACAGGTCCAGTTATTAAAGGTCTAGTGTGTAGGACAAAGGGGCAGAAATGGAATTTAATATTTCTTATGTGTAATGTTTTCACTGGTGTATAATCACCTGTAACTAATCGACAAACACTGTTATCGTGATGTGTAAATGTAAACAGTATATGGAGTCCTACAGGGTGAGCATTTGAATATGTCATCTACATATATGCTTTTTAAAAAGTCCATTAAGATTTATATTTGTATCTGAACACATTCAATGTTAAACAACAAACAACAAAACAAAAGCATGACAGCAGTGACTGATCACAAAAAAGGAAAATGTGCAGCAGAACAGCTTCACATGAGCGATGTAACTGGGTGAAGGTTATGATGATAACAGTAATCTAAATCCATTTAAACTGGGACCAGCAGTAGAGAGTCACTTCTTCAGTTTATCATTTGGCCATTTATAAATGTGTCTCAATGCCATATCATAACAATCAACTAGCACATTGTAGATTTTGTATCCAATAGACTATTCCCATCTAGACTCTGAGCACTGAGATGTTTACTGACTTCATTGACACAAAGCCTTGTAATGAGGTTTGCTTCTCCACATAATGAAAGTGGTCTATAATCACAGACTAAACACTGCTTTGCGTGGATTTAACAAGGCAACAAACCGTATGACATAAAATGTATTTTGGAGTGAGTGACATGTAGCAAAGATCCCCAGTCAGAATTAGACCAGAGATGCCATAAATACTGTCTGGGTCATCTGGACACCTCGTGTGAAACATATTTCCCTTATAAGCCTGTAACTGCGTTAATAAAATCCCTTGTTGAAAGTGGTTTTTTTTTCAGTTTTTATGACAGTGTTGCAATTGTTATGTCACCTGCCAAAATGCTGGCAAGGATGAAACTAGAGCACAGACACTTTCACACATGTGTTTCCAAACATTTAGGCAGTAAATTAAAGCATAACGTCTATTCAGCGTGCATCAGGAATGATAAATAGTCCGCTATTGATCAGTTTAACTTTGAGCTCCACTAATCCATGCAGTTGTTATTTGTTGAACAGGCTTGGACTTGGATAGTGCCAGAAATATAAAGGTATGGAAGTGAGTTGAATTGAAAAAAATAACACTTATGTTGCCCTATGATGTTAAACATGCTTTTTTATGACGAAAGATCTTTGCCAACTAACTGTAAAATATGACAATTTAAAAAGTGCTGCAAAAATTCCAAGAGGCATAATCATATGATACAAATCCAAGACCACTGTGTGAGAGAGAGAGGCTTAAAATGAGACCAAGTGATGGAAACCCACAATTCAGTGAGCTGAGATTAAGACCAGAGCTGTACAACATGGTGGTCACCGCAGTTTGCCTCAGGGCATGCATAAAGTTACTTTCACACAGTTTGTTCTTTCTTTCTGCTCTGCTATTGTGACTTCTGATTCAATGCACTTCTGAGAAAGCTGGTCCCAAAACATCCTGTGAAAACTTGACAAAAATAGGGGCAGGAAATCAGGAAACTTCAATTTAAGCTAAATAATTTACCTGAATGAGAATTTTTTTTTAATCTCGGTGGCTCGCTGTGTAATAAAATATGATACTTTTGCCCTTACATGCAGAATATAAAGATAATAAATGGGTGTCATAATGGGAAACAGCTTCACTCTACCATTTTGCCAGTATCACCTTTCTGCCGCTCTATCCAGGCCACTTTTTCTCCCCCCTGGGGGCAAATGTAGAAGACCCTTTTAAAAGTCCAGCTGTGCCTTTAAAAGAGTTGGTCATGCTAGCTATGGGGTACTTTGAAATGCTGTGCAGAATATCCACAAAATAGAGCTCCGTTTTTTTTTCCTGTGACATGGCCCTATTTCCTGTGTCACCACACTTCCCCCGCATGATTTCAGAGAAAAAGCCAAAATATTTGAGCCTCCATTGTTGACTGTGTCAAACCCAGCCTTGACATTACTGCTTTGCAATCACACTCGCACAGGTGGATATACACGTGACAAAACACAAACACACACACACACACACACACACACACACACAAACACACACACACACACCGAGATAGACTGAGCGTCACCAATGTGTTACACTATCTTTTCAAGTGAAACTATAGCCACTGGCCCATCCTCTGGATCCCAACACTTCCTCATAGGTGAACCAATCACAAAGCTTGCCATCAGGCCCCTTCTGCTACCTGATATCATTTAAGGAGGAGCCAAGCTGGGAAAAGAATAATAGCTCTGGCTTGATGTGAATGTATGCTTGTGTCTGGTGTGTGTATCTGTGCATATGTCACGACGAGTGGATTTCTTGTGTGGCAAGGATGAAACCAAAGCTGCCTGGGCCTGTTGTTGATAGCCGTGTCTCACCCACTCACTGCCCCAGAGGGAGTCAGGACCAAGACCACTGCTCAGGGTCTGTCTGTTCACACACATGAAACACGGGCTTGGATTACACAGGGCTCAAATATGACTCATCCCAACGAGAGGGGGTGGAGGAAGGCCCTGTCTGTTGTTTTGTACAAATGCACACACACACACACACACACACACACACACACACACACACACACACACTGCACGCAATGATAGCTACATCACAGGCTCAGAGAGAGGACCTTGTGGTTCCACACACCTGCCAAAGACAGATGTTAAGAATAAATCAGAGAGAAGCGTACACTGAAGAGAAGCTCCACACTGCTGTATCTCCACTAACTCACTACACAGTACACTTACTGGAGAGCAAACAGCTGCACATGACAACACACACACCAGTAATGAAAGTAACAATAGCATGCATGCACCTGACATGCATACAGAAAGGGAGTACTTTCCAGTTTCCGTCTCACAGGCTTCACTTGCATTTCAGTGTTTTTAGCTCTGTTCCGTTGCTGTGTAACCAACTCCTCAGGAGCTGAGGGTTTTTAAGTGCAATTGTTCAGGAAGAAGCCGAAATCCTCAAACGACAGACAAACAAGTCACAACAAGGCTGAAAGCAGTGTGGGCGGTTAGGAGAGGAAGCTCTTTTTTCCGCTGCTGACTAGGTGAATTTCATGATTTCTTCATTTAAATATAGCTGCACTGGGTTGTGGAGGATCAACACACTCACAAAGCCTGCTCTTTAACTAGATGTGTTGCACAATAATATACTCAAAAAGCTATTTTAGGGGACTGTGACCTCTAAAAGCACAATTCAAACACCAACGCAACATCATCCTACATCCTGTCAGTCAGTGTGGCACACTTCCTGGTTCCAGAATACTCAGATGCATCCACACAACACACACAGCTTTTGTCTACGCTGGCAGCCGTGTCTATGGGCATCTTTTGTCACTTGTGGGTTGTTTTTAGCCTTTGTCGTCTAACAGGCTGAGAGAGGCAAAGTGGTCTGTGAAATGGTGTGTGTGTGTGTGTGTGTGTGTGTGTGTGTGTGTGTGTGTCTGTGTGTGCACGGTGTGCATGTGAGGCGTGTGTGTGAGTCATAAACAGACACCCTTCACGCTTTGTGGCCCAGAAACAGGATAAAACAGTGAGTTAACCAGCAGTGCACTGACATTATCTCTTCTTTGCTGTCCTGGAATGCCAGCCTGCTGTGAAACTCCGAGTATGTGACGTCCTGTCACACCACATAATGTGTCTATGTGCATATGTGTGTGCGTGCGTGTGTGCTAACTCAGGAAAGGAGTGAGTGCGGGTGCTTAGCTTTGTCTTCCTGCATTGAAGGCACAAAGCCAAGTGTGAATGTTTCGGTCTTACAACTTGATACGTCTTCAAATACTGGAGGCCTTGAGGCTCACAAGGACTATGAAATTATGTTGTCCAAATCCAAAGAGCCAATCAAAAATGCAGCAAACAAACTGCTTTGAAATGAAAATCCGCAACAGAAACAACAGAGTGCGGGCATATGTATTCATTGTTTTTTTAATCTTTGATCCAAGAAAGTTTGCTCCCGTCTGTGCTCACAATCACCGGGCAAAATAAAGCACAACTCTGGCCCTTGTGATGTCGATGAGTCTAACATCCATGACTCAAGAGGTCAGGCAGCCCATCCATGCTGAGCATTAGGGGTTAAGGGGATGAAACCAAGTGTGAAATGTGAGAAGACAAGCCAACATGGTTTCTCAGGCAACAAATAGAAAGGCGACAAACATATCTCTGTGAGTGTGAGGAACGTGAGGTATGTTAGGAAGAAAGGCCGTCATGTCACCCATGATTCATACCAGAGCAAGATGGAAAAGGAATTAGAGTGGCTTTTTGAACTGACTGAGTTTAGACATGTTAATCAGTAATAGCCTGTTGTACTTCAGACGGGAGGAGTGTGAGCACATTGGTGTGTGTGTGTGTATGTGTGTGTGTCTGTGTGTGTTTGTGTGAGAGTCTGGCAAGTCCAATGCCACTTGGATTTGAGCTGGTTGAGGCAACAGAAAGCTCCAGACCAAGAGATAATCCATCTGGACTGTTTCCTTACAAAACATATGGAAAAATGCAGAAGCTTTTTTTTTCCTTTTCCGCTCACAATAGCTATTAATATCTCACACTGAACATTTGCTCATGTCCCACTAAGGACTGGAATTCCTGCTGAAACACAGTCATCTCAGAAGATTAGAAAGAGGCAGTCAGGCTTTTTCACGCACTCTCCATATGTATTCTCTGTGTGTACGGATGAGCATATCGTCGCATAAACACATATAGTCACTAATGGCTTTGCACTCATCTTTCTCTCTCTCTCCTCCTCTCTCTTGCTCTCGCTCTCTCTCACACACACACACAGATTTAGGTAAATTGAAGTGACGTAATCTGAACCCTCAGACACGACACGACTTATTCCGCTCAAGTCATTTAAACAAAGATAGCCTTTTCTTTGCCGCTTTGGAAATAATTTACTCTTATATCAACAAGGACACCTAAATAATCACAACAGCTACCTGACAGGAATTGTTCACAGCAGTGCCAAAAACCTGTGTTAAAATGACAGCGCTGTAAATTGTTTTAATTATAGCCGACACAGATAACAGCCTGTGGAAACATCAACCTTTTCTTCAAGCCCTCTACAAGATCCAAACGTACAGTATTCCCTGGAAAACGCCGTTTGTTGTGTGTGTGTGTGTGTGTGTGTGTATGTGTGAGGCTCAGTGTGTCTGTGTGTGTGTGTGTGTGCACGCGCGTGTGAATACAATATTCATTTTGCTGCAGGAGGACAATCTATGCATAACAATGAGAGGCGCTAATGAAATCAGCCATCAACCTGCGATACATACATATTAAAGCAGGACCTCAGAGTGTCATTCGCTTAGTGCATCATTTGTTCCCACTCGTTTTTTTCCTCTCTGCCACCTGACCTTTAGAGTATGTACCCCCTCCTTCACTTCTCCACGCTAAAAATAGGAAGTGTACCTGCAGTACTGTGGCATTATGCATACATGCGGTGTGTGTATTCAACTTCGCACAGACATGACAATACATTTCAGGATTGATTCATGCCCTTAAGAGCAGGAAAAAATACACTCTCTCTCTGAAATATGACAACACATGTTTGATTATCCAGAGTTTAGGTATCTAACGCTCACCTTTTAACAGATGACATTCAGCATCACAAACCATAACCACTGTCAGAGCTATACCTTCAGTATAATGTCATATCATCCCAGCTGCCAGGGAGCGACGCTCCTCCCTTCCCTCTAAACATGCTTCACAGCTCTGGTCTCTCTTTCTCTCCCTCTCTCTCCCTAACCCCCACCCCCACGCTGGCAGGGAAATGGATCCCTCCACCTGACAGTGGCCATTTTGAGCCTTCTCTCTCCTCTCTACTCCTGCTTCCTGGTAAACAATGGGAGAGGGATAATTGATCAAACAGCCAGGGAACCCTCCGAGCAGGGGAAGGTCACCGCCCGCCAGCCCAGCTCACTAAGGAGGGGAGGAGCAGGGAGAGTGAGCGAGAGGGGGATGTATGTGTGTCAATATGAGTGTGTGTATGTGTTTGTGTGTGTGTACATGCATGTATTGCATGTATGCATGTGTGTGTGTGTGTGTGTGTGTGTGTGTGTGTGTGTGTGTGTGTGTGTGTGTGAGACCAACTGTGCAAAAAAAAGACAGAGGTAGAGACGGACAGAAAGTGGTGTCTGTGTGTGTGTGTGTGTGTGTGTGTGTGTGTGTGTATGTAAGGGGGGGTCTGGGGGGGGTCTCTCTGACGCTCTTGAGCTGCCATTTTTCTTCCCTGACAAAGACTCCATCTGCCACAGAGCCATTTGCTGCCTCCCGAGTCGGCAGAGCATTCTGCACGCCGTGTTCACCTTGATGTCACCTCTACACGGCTCACGCCTTGCTGACGCTGTACACACACACACACACACACACACACACACACACACACATACACACTCACACACACTCTCAAGCGCACAGCAACACATTCCTTTTCCTCCCGTATACACATATATTCTCATTGTCTGCCACTCACAAACAAACACACACTTTCAGTTACTGTCATGCTATCTTTGCACTTTCTCTCTCGCTCTCATAGACACACAGGTACACACACACACACACACACACACACACACATATATTGAGTGTGTATGCATCTAGGCAGCGGCCCTCCCTCTCCTCTGCATGGCTGATATCACTGTGCAACCATCAGCGCTGTGCATTGTGGGAGTGTCTGTTGGGGCAGAGAGACGCGACAGGGGCTGAGGGATTCACACGCCTCTGAAAGACAGCCAGAGGGAGGGAGGGGGGCAGGAGGGGAGGGAGGCAGAGAAAGAGAGAGAGAGAGATACGGAGGGGGCCGGTAACTGGAAATGAGAGATGGCATTTTAAAGAGGAAGCTGAATTTCACCTGCAATTACCGTAGCTCCGGGGCACATGGCTCGGTTAAGAGACATTTCATTCCAAAGCCACCGCGTATAGCTGCCGCACTGAGCCCTGAGAGGCGCATAAAGAAGGAGCGAGAGAGAAAATAGAGCAGTGGAAAACTCTCCTCTGCCCAAGATGGCCCTCAGCAGATGCAGTGATGAAAGAGAGGAGGCAGCCAGGGATGTAACTGGTAAATGAAACCCAGCAGAAAAGGCTGGAGAGGAGAGGAGAGGAAAAAAGAGGGTAGGAAAGGAAACGAGGAACGATAAAGAGACAGAAAAAAAAGACTGGAAAGAAAAGGGGGTATCTCGTTCAGCAGGCCCCAACTCGGCCATCTGCACACCAGACCAGACAGCTGAACTGGGCCTCAGAGAGCACACAAACACATGCACACACACACATTGAACAAAGAGCAAATGAAATCCAATAAACACAGCTACTCACACTCTTACAGTTAAGTACAGGGAAAGCTGGGGGTGTTTAATGATTAATATAATTCTTAGTATTCATTCTCCTCTTTCGATGAGACCTTGCTCTCTTTCCCTCTCTCTGTCTCTTTCTCTCACTCTCTCAGAACTCCAAATGGAGCCGTAATGGTTTCCCCGAGGCTCAATGTCCAGGCTAGTTTCACCAGGAACACTGCTGTGTTTCATAGGAGAAGTGTGACTGCACAAATACAGTAATGAGCCCTCGCTGGGATCTGGGGGCCTCCTGGCACTGCTAATGGCTCCTCTGGACTGCAGCTGTATCCAGGTTACAACCTGGCCTGGCCGGCAGGCCCAGAAGGGACAAACTATTCGCAGCCACAGGCACATGTTGTAGTCAAAAAAACAGAACCATAGTGGACTATGTGTTTAGTGTGTGGGTGTTTGAAGTGAAGAAGGAGGAAAGAAGAGCTGGGGAAGGGGGTTAGGGGGCAGGAAGCTAGAGGATGTCAGAAGACAAGAGGCCACAGTAGAGACAGAGAGCAAGGCATAGAGACAGTTGAAGATATGTGGTTTGGCCATAAACCAGCAGATAGACCCAATAAACCTGGAGGCTCTCATAGGGCAACAGCTGGCATCGGGTGAGCGTGGATTGTGCACGCGCGTGTGTGTGTGTGTGTGCGAGAGAGAGAGAGAGAGAGATAGATGAGTGAGT
>CAEMYA010000013.1:5952322-5999221 GCA_903131615.1 Diplodus sargus
AAAAGAAGCTAAGAAACTAGAAACGGAGCCAGCTCTACGCAGCTCACCGCTTGTTCTGTGATGTGAAGGCAAAACAGCGTCAGTGAAATAAAACACTTACCTTTTTTTAGTTTCGACACTTTACTTATTTCCAACGTGGGTTTTTAGTTCAACTAACACTTCGGCGTGGTCTTCTTCTCGCCTCTTTTTTTCCTTGGTCGGTTTTGGTTATGAAAGAGGTCGGGGACGAATGATAAAGAAGGGAATTGGGCAGTAATTGAGTCTCGGTGTGTGAGTGTGTGTGTTAGTTACTAACAGCAGATTGAAGGAGACTCTTCTCAAGGTTTATTCAGCTCCACTTCAAGGAACCGACCTGACGTCAGCTCACTACTGCCACACAAAGAAAACTTATTATTTGTGCAGCGGCTGTAGTAAAGGAAGGATACAGTCGCTGACCGTTATTACTTTAAATGCGACATTGTCATTAGCTTCGCGGCTCCTGCAGAGATGTAGCGGTAACTTTATTTACTGCTGTTTGTTTTGTGGCATCTTTGAAACCGCACGGACCTTATGGCGACGTTCGGCCACCGGTGTAAACAAATAACACAATATGCAGATCGGCTGCGTTAAAAAAATAAAAATAACATAAATTTATGATTTCTCTTAGAATAGTCGCAACTTTTATTCAACTTTGATCAGTTTGATTAATTATCATCGTGTTGATTTTTTTTCATTCTTTTTTGTTTAAAAGGCATTTTTTTTACTGAAATACATGAAATTATACGTGAGTGCAGAGATTTTGCAGGTCACAGAGGAAAGGAAAGTTGCACAATTCTCTTCATATTTTAGACAGAAACACTTGATTTTTGTTTTTTTTCATGGATTTATTTTTGAAAAGTGCTATATAAATACAAGTTGCGCTCTTTATTACTGCAGCTTGGAAGTGAGAACATTTGGCATATTTACTTTTTAAATGACTTAAAACGATTAAATCGAGATAGTGATCGATACATTTTCTGTCGATCGACTAATTGATTATTGTAAGTTTATGTTTGTCTAAGGTGATTAAATCAGTTTTGAATGAATGTAACCTTATGATACACACATTAAAGGTGCACTTTGTAGCTTTGGGGAAGACGTTTTAATGAGAAGAGAAACATCTTCATCGACTGATTAAATGAATGAACTCCGTTTGTTGTCTTGACTGAATTGAACAAACTGATCTTAAAGGACAACACTGTTCCATACTGTTTTACTTTGTTTATATGTGGCGGACCCTGCCAAAAATAAATATTTATGAGTTTGTTTTATTACATCATCAATCTATCTATCTATCTATCTATCTATCTATCTATCTATCTATCTATCTAAAATTCCTCACTGTCAACTGACAAAATGATCATCCCTCAGAAGATGATACACGATCAAACAAATACAAATAGGTTCCACACAGGCTCCAAATTAGAAGGCGTTTGCTGAAACAAAAACAGAAATGGGACAGATCTTCCACGGGATAGGATCAATACATTGCCTGGCAAAGACAGCCATCTGTGCCTAATTGTATGCTTTACCTCCTCTTCTGAACACACAATAAGCAACAGGCTGAACGCAGGCCCTCTGACCCAGACTGGGTTTCCAGACGGAGGAAGATTATTTCATTCAACTGGAAAACAACAAGGGGGTGGAGGGGTGCAGGGGAGTTTTTTTTTTTTTTTTTTTTTTTTATGGAGTGGGCAACTGTTCTTATATGCCCCACCCATGACGAGGATGAGGATGGGTCACAGAGCCTGAGCCAACTGGTGTGTGTCTGCACGTCACATCAGCCCTGCTTGTATCCATTTTAACAGGTATTATAGCGGATTAACAAACTGTTCACTGTTAGTTTATAGACACCTCATAAATCACGCGCAAACAATGAACTCATTGTTAGCAGCTTGATGGAGTGTTGCTTTACAGGCACATTCATATTAATGCTTCATAAACATTATAAATGACCATAAATGTATCCTTGATTTTTTTCTCCTCCTTCTCTCTCTCTCTGTCTCTCTGTCTCTCTCTCTCGCTCCGCGTCTCGCTGCTGTTATGTCACAACATCCAAAAGTGTCACCGGAACATTTCTTTTTTTTTATGCTATTGCAAGAATTGCAAAGATGTTGCTCAGAAGTCAGTCATTTTCACGTGTACAAATAAACGCAAAAAAAAAGAAAGAAAAGGTGGCGGTGTTGGTGTTGGTGGCGGGGTGGGGGTTTGATAAAACATTCATGATCGCCCGCGTTTTGGAGGATGGACACAGAAACCCCTTATTCAGCTTGTGCCGTGCAGTCAAAGCCATTTTATGAGCTCGCTCTCCATGTTCTTTGGCCATTGATTTTCTTCTCTGCCCCTTTCCATTACCTGTTGAGATGAGGGGGTTTTGCTCTTCTTCAAACACACACACACACACACACACACACACACACACACACACAACACCCACACACGCGCACACACAAACACACACACATACACAATCCCCTATATCTGTCTCTCTAGCCACTGGCACCCTGGTGTATTTCTCCATCTCCTCCGCCTCTTGTAGCAGGAATGACAGGCCATGAGGAATGACAGTGGCTCTGTTTGTCATACAGTAGCAGCAAGAAGCAAGGATTTTTAATTGCATTGGAGAATCTTCATTAAAGAGAGCACATGGGGGCGGGAAATGGGGGAGAGGGCTGCATGGGGAGGCGTCGGGGGGCACTCTGAGCATCGTCATTAGGAGAAGGCACTAGCAGCATAGAAGGGTGGGCCCTCTTTGCATGCACACTGAGAATGCCTGCCGTACCTCGGTCATTTGTAACATAATAAGTGCCAGCACAATGACTGCAATGCGAGAAAGCACACCACAGGGAAGAGAAGGGGGAAGGGAGACAGCATGTCTGTCTAAAAGAGGGACTTTTTTTTTTTCTTGATTAGAAAGTATAATGAGCCACTAAAGAAACAGGAGAAGAAAAAAAAAAGAAGATCTCTCCTGAGACTGATGGAAAACAAATTAATCTGGTGATTTGGATTTAATTATTATTTTTCTATTAGTCCACCATGCAAAGACAGGGACAGCCGTCAGAAGCGAGGAGCTGTGCTTGCATTTATTGATTTTCGCCCAGACACATTCAGGGAATACAGATTCATCTGCTCTCCTCCCCAGCACAATCCGCTGTGTGGGATTCCATTAACACAAGAAGCTTCCAGCAACTCCGAGATGTTTAATTTGAACGCCATAAATGGAGCTTAAAATAGTGTTCGCGCACAGGAAAAGTGGCCTAAGGATGCCTTTTTTTATGCAATTGAATTAGTCCTCACTTATTGTTGTGTCCTACATAATAACTATTAAATAAACACTCCAATGAATTGAATTAAGACAATGTTCTGCTGTTCAGAACGAGACGAGCTCTATTGTTCGTCTCTGCCGCCGACGTCTCACACCGCCATAAATGTTGAGTTTAATTTAATCTTTTGTTTTGGATTACTGTAAAAACTCCGCAACTGGACTCTTAATTATTCTTCCCATGCATGTAGTATCTTCGCTTTGTTGCTCCCCTTCAATACATCAGTAGTCTTGAACACAATGCCTTGTGAGATGTAATGATTTGCAAAGTCAATGATTCGAATTGCCTGTGTGATTAAAGCACAGGGGACCAATTTGCGGCTGCTATATGTAGAATATCGGTGTGCCTCAAGTAGCCCTCATATTCTCTCGCTGACATGAAATTCAGCAATTATGCCGGATGAACGCGGTTATTGATTGCTATCCGGCCATCTCTTTCTGAAAAAAGGGTTTGCAATAAATGTAATGGCCTCAAGTGCGCAGACCCAATCACAAATATTCCGAAAGCCGAAACGACGCCTAATGGCATATGAGAATCCGTCTGACAGTGACATATGCATTAATCCTTGACCTTTAACCCCGGAGACATCCACAGGAAGCAGGTTCAGGGGTGTTACGTTGAGTGTTTCTGTGGCACAAATGTTTTAGAGCCTCGTGATTAACTGCCAGCTTGTAAAAAAAAATAAAAAAATTTTAGGTACAAATTTAACTATATAAAAAGTGATTTGGAAGATCGACCGAATAATGTTTTCCAATGCGAGGTTGACTAATAAACCCCTGCACGGTCTAAATGAGTGCACTCGGAGGCTGTTTACTGTGGTTGAATGTAGCTGAGCAGAACACTCTGTTGCATGATGTAATACACAGAAGGGAGAAATCATTATAATAGCAGAGTAGTAGAGTGACTCATTCGTTGATGAGGTACATTCACACTGTCATTCAATGAGCAGATGCAGTCTGCGTGCACATGTTGTAAGTGTGTGACCGATAGCGAGGGAGAGACGGAGACGGAGAGAGAGAGAGAGAGAGAGAGAGAGAGAGAGCGAGGGAGAGAGCATTAGCATGTTCCTTTTCTGGGAATGAGGAGTCATTTGTGCCAGGAAAGTGGAGAAACAAGTCCCGGCCCCACAGTGATGCATCCCTCCGTGAAGAATTAGATCACAAGCAAATGTCACCCCAACCTGAGCGAAGCCAAATGACCTTGAATCAAATAAAAACACATCTCTTGCCGACGTCAGTGTGTACACACGCCGCACAAAATGTCAGCACATTTTCCATTTGCTAAATCTGCGCCTAAGTGCAGGGGTTTAAGCACAGGTAATCGACCTAGTATTTTCCTGCAAGTCCTGAATATCACCCTGGAGGAACCCTGCTGTTAAATACAGCTAACTACAGTTACTTACTTATAATTTAATCAATTTAAAATAAAGTGGCGTGAAATTTTCCTGACTTATAAAAGCCAACGCTTACAAAAGAAGGGAGAAAAAAACACACCCAAACTGCCATTACTTATATAGCCTGCGACCATACCATTTCTCTTATTCTGCATTTTGAGACACATGAGGCTGAGGGGATTTTTCACGGGAAATGACTTTCACAGTTGAATTTCAAGCTTCAGTGCTTTGCTTTATCATAGTTTGCATATAACTAGCTTTGATTTCGGTCCACTGTAGCCAGCACACATCTCCGACAATGAGGTATACTTTGATAAGTATGTACTTTTTCTATCATCATTACGGGAGGTTTGTCTGTTTTCTTCTTCTCCTCTCTGACCCACATAAGAAGCATGATATCAGACCTCTGTGAAGTGCAGGTATAACACCAGCCAGTTTGTTTTATTTTTCTTATAGTTTACACGGTCTATTATACATAAACACACTCACATTATTTGAATCACGCATGGTCATTACCCCGTAAAATAAGAAACAGTATTGTAATTCCACGGAGACCAGACCTACTTCTCTTAAGTCACCCACTAGTGATTTGTAATGCAAAGGTAAGCTACCTTTTATGGGATTCCACTCAAATGCTAATCCACGGGAGGCTCTCAACTCATATTGACAGACATCACTGTTGGCAAAATCAGTCATTAGAGACTTAACAGTGTTCAGTCTCCGCGAGCGGAAAGCTTTCTTCTTCTTTTTAAGCGATGACTTTGACAAGTTTGATTTGGCAGAGAGTTCCCTGAAAATTTGGATCAAAGCGGTTAAACAGGAATGCTGCTGTTTACATTGCAGTGTGCTGAAAGTGGAATTCGTAACTAATCTCAAATTAGATATGCCTTGTGTTACACGACCGGCATTTAGTGCGAACACCAACCTTTTTTAGGGACACGACAAACACATATGAGCGCGGATTTGGCACCTTCACTGAAGGGACACCGGGCCTCGTTATGCAACAACTCTGAGCAACTAAGTGAATCATCTAATATGAAAAAAAGAACAGTTTGTCATGTTGAAACTGCTTACTTTAAGAAATTGTGAAATGTAACAGTTCCCGTTCAATTGAAGAAACCAACGAGTATTTATGAAGCAAAGGACCGCTCTCATTTTGAGAACATCTTATTTTGAAACTTAATTAAATAAAATTAAAAAAAGAACTCAAGAGTCAAGTGTTTGTGTGTGAGAATTAGTTTTTTGACAACATAAAAAGGATAATTAAGTTGAATTGTGCGTCTGAAGGTTGTGTGAGAACCACACGAGCCTGTTTCATTCGACTTGAATGTCAGTGTTCAGCCATGATCCGACAACATGTCAAGGTAATGTCCCGCTCTTACATAAGAAAAAATGTATTTGTTGCCACATACATAAATAATGGTAAGAGCTGCGTGAAATACGAGTGGTTTCAACGGCCACACGTGACCACATGTGAAGCATAGCTTACTTAACATAAAGTACCTGTGTGCATCTCAGTGCGGACGCCATAAATAAGGAAACCTTTGAGAGCATATGTGTATTTGAATCAGGCTCTGGTTTGTCCACCATGTCGATTCTCACAGATATTTTTTTTTTTCTTCCCCAGCAACAAAACAAGAAACATAAAAACAAATCCAAGGTAAATTTGATGCTAAGATATCAAAATGCTACTTATGGTCTAATTATAGACCTTAAAGTCTCATTTGAATGTGGAGGGAAAAAAAAAAAATGTCCACGCATACCACATGAGCTATTTCCAGAGAGAGTGCGTCGAGGCCATCAAAAATCCATCTATTGAACAAGCTTTCATATTCATTCTTGAGGTGTGTTTGAACTGCGTATAAACCCCTAAGAGCTATTATAAAATGTATGAAAAAAAAAGACCCCCGCTGCAGATATAATGTCGCATAATGCAGGCCGGCCTCGCTGCTCTTTTTTTAATCAGCAAATGCATGAAATGAGAGCAAATGTTTGGGACAGTAAGTTGCTGAAGACGGGGACACATACATTATGAAAGTTTACTGCATTGAGGAAAAAGATGTGAGTTTTGCACCGTTATGGATTGTTTGTTATGAAAAGCTGTCCCACATGACAATGTTAGAAAGTCAGAAAAAGCAAATTGAGAAACATTAGTGACTTATTTCCAGATCAAGCAGATCATTTTGAGTTCATTTGGAATGATTTTTTTTTTCTTCTTTGGCAATTTCCCTGTAAAACAATCCTTAATCCCTTACGGTGATAACAGCTCGGTTTATCTGCATTGTGAGCTGACATTTACCTCCGAGCCTGATCGCTCAACGTTTTCAACGGCTTCAATCTGAAAAAAAAAACTTTGTGTTTAAAGATATACACCTCCTTATGGCGCCCAACAGCGCACTCAAATCCCCGGCTTTCCTTCAGCTCACTGTTGATGTTTTGAAACTCAGAACATCAACAGTGATCTGGGAGGAATTCTGAGAATTTACGGGTGTTATTGGTCACAATAACAAAATCGGGGAGTGCATTTTTACCGACCTTTTAACTGCAAAGGTCCTCGTAGGAGTGGAGTCTTCATGTCAGACAGGTGCACGGGGGGAGCTTCAACTCTATAAAAACTTCGAGACAAATATAGAATATGTTGTCTTCGTGTGAGAAAAGATGTCAGATACTGAAGATAGCATCTGTCCGTCAGGCTGCCACACCTGCGTGTTTGAGAGTTTCATTTTGAATAATGGCTGTTAAATGAAGCCTTAAAGTGCAGCGGTGTCAAAGAGAGGATCGCCTCCTGGAAATGAAAATGAAACGCAGGTTTGGCGTGTAATAATGATCTCATTTACAATGATGCTGCTCTCCACAAAGTCAGCCTTTAGGGTTTTAATTAGCAGGTTTTACACTAAGCGCACGTTTATTCCCTGAAGCAAACTATTATTTATTCCCCCAAAAAATGTAAACATGTCTATTTATACAAGTGTGACGGTGTGAATTTGTTTTAATTTGATCATTAACAGTCTCTATTAATTACTTGATTGGGAAATAAATTATTCAGCAGACATGCTCACGCTGTACTGGAGTGTTAAAACAGCTACCGAGTAGCAATAAATAAAGTGCGCGCGAATGTGTGTAGAGCAGATTTGGGTCCGTGTTTAACTAAGAATACATCAGTTATTACATCCGTGCTTAATCGACGAAACTCAAACAAAAGAGTTCTGGAAACCACGAGGTTTGGAAACCGCATTGTCAGATTGCTCAAATGATCCGTTTGTTGAGGAGCATCTGAGCACAGACTGAGGTGGGCCTGCGGGGGTGGTCTTAAGACGATTTTAGGAGCGATGAAAACAGGCCCCCCGTGTTAATTAATACTGGCAGGCCACTGTTCCTCCTGGCAGTGTGCAGGCAGACATACTGGCCTGCCCTCAGTGACGCCTGGTCAAAAATAGGGCACCACACAGCACAGTAATGATCACAATGGTGACATCATCTCTGCCTTCAATGTGCTCTCCCCTCAGTGCTCCTCCTGAACAAAGAGCAGCAGGCATGCAGGGAGCGAGGCAGATGTCACTTTGTGTCTGGGGAACATTAAGACCAACAAATGTCCTCTGAATCCGTCGGAGAAAAAAGCCTTTTAGTGGTTGTGTGGGGTAAAACACTGACTCTGCTAAATGTCACTAACTGAAAAAAAACGGGCGCCTTCCCCGTCAACAGTCAGCCGCGTGATATCCCTTTATTTCACCTGTGAATTTGGAATGGAGCGCGCTCTTGCGCTCGCTGGCGGCGACAGAGCGAGCCTATGGCGAGAGAAGAATGTCCGCAAATAACTCACAAGCATTTTTGAAATGGTGCCCCTCAAACATGTGACCCAAAGTGTTAACACATGTGGCCCCTGCTTTTTCAGCCATTGTTGCTGATCATGTGTCTCCAAAAGTGTGCGTGTGTGTGTGAAGCAGGCCCGTACACACTTCAAATACACCCTAATACTGTCTGTCACCTACAGAGACGCCGCGCTGTAAGCAAACAAGTGAACTCTACACAGCGTAAAAATCTTTGGGCCACATTTAGCCCACGTTTTTTTTCTTTTCTTTTCTTTTTGTTGGTTAAAAGAAATTAATCTGCCGGCGAGAGGGTTCCTGAGAGCAACACAAGCACAGGAAAGTCCCGCGGGGCAACAACTTACAACATGTGCTCAGTAAGTTCACTCAACTCAGCTGTGCTGCCCGTTTGTTTCCACGAAATCTTCTGTTTGACTTTCCGCCGGAAATAACTCGCGAGGGAGCCTGGATGCTCCTTCCTGGAGGTTTCTCAGAGGACTCTTGCTCTACGCGCCCCCTTGAAGACAACTGAGCTCGTATTGTCGCTCTCCTATAAACCGGCCTTTTGTGGTGTTCATGCGTCTCCACAAACAGAGCGGGAGACAGGGAGAGAGGGAGGGGGAGGAAGGGAAAGACAGAGGGAGGGAGAGACAGAGAGAGGAAACAGATTCTCAAGACCTGGACAAGCCGTGGGAAAAGAGGGGTCTTGTAGAGGAAAAGCAGAAATGTCTCAGGACATTCCTTTGTGATTACACACTCTGGACAAATCCAGACATTCTTGTAGTCATTCTGTGTCTTAGGCCTCGAGTTGGAGTGAATCTCACGAGCAAAGCGTAAATATCAACATCTCCACTTCCTCCAACAGCTACATTTTCTGATTTATTTTAAGCCGTTCGATTTGGATAAAAAAAGCCCAAAAACTTGAACTGACTGTTCTTATTTGTCCTGCAAACTACTCTAGAAACTTTGCACCACGCTATCCTGAAAAAAAAAAAGAAAAGAAAAGAAAAAACAACAGCTCAGAGAGACAGGTAGGTATGCGTTTCATATCCTCGCCACATAAATAAGAGGATTCGAGTAAGAGGAGGGCATTGTGCGCAAAAAAATCTCAGGTTACATGCCCGTGATCTTAGCTGCGAGAGTAAGCTGCCCCCAGTGAGAAGAAAAAAAAGAAAAGAAGAAGCATGTTCTTCCCTTGTCACAGCTAGCATGAATGAGAAACAGCTCCGAGGAATGCTCCATTATCGTCCTATCAGCAGCACTGGGGGGAGGAGAGCTCGTAGTGTCTCTCTCTCTCTTTTTACGTCGCAGCAAGTGTTTCGAAACCGTGTGTCTGAAGGAGGACGGAGGACGGGGGGGCTTTGTGAGTGGCACCGGCCTGCAGACCCCCAGTTGGGCCCGGGCGTCCTCCTCCCCAACGCACCAGACCTTGCACTTCCTCATTTGTCTAGGTCAGACGTTCCTTTCTGTCAGCAATTAATCTGCTGCCCCGCCCTCCTATATTTATCCCCTTTCACTCTCTGTTTCCCCTTCACCTCTTGTTCTGTTGGCCTTGAGGAGATTTACACTTGGGTTTGATCACTGTTCACCGTTGTATACATGCGACTTATAATGGATCACCGGGCCCTTTTAAGTGCTACATTTTTATTTTTTTTTCTTCTTCCCCCCCTGAGCATGATGAGTGTCTTGTTGACCTTCCCATTATTATGCATCTGCTGTGCAACAGTGCTCCCTCTCCGCTCCGGACTGACCTTTCACGGACCCCCCACACACTTAACATGATATCGGTGTGTTACAGATTTCGATGGTAAATGATTTTTTTTTTCTCTCTCTCTAAGTGATAACAGAAAAAAAAACCCATGTATTATATATGCAACATCGAAATGAAAAATGAATAGAAAGCACGTGAGTGGACGCGTCTCTGATCGGCGCTTCCTGGGGTCTGCCGAATTAGATGTGAGTTAAAGTATGCAAATCGAATGAATGCTGCTAATCCCGGATTTGCTGTGATGACGGGATCTACAATGCCTTTCGAGGCAATTATTCAAATCAATTTAATTAAACCTGTTGAAATTGGCTTTAATTGCCTCCCTGACTAAACAAACACCAAGTTTCTGGCATGCAAATAATGGTGGCAGCTCCACAGCCTCACTCCAGGTTGGTGTTGGAGGGGGTGTGAAAAGTAGTGAGCTACAGCGCCCCCGAGTGGCTAACAGCTTCCTCTGGCTTGCTTAAATAATGACGTCAGCCCTGGACATAACTGTGTACACACTGCCTGTGTGTGTGTGTGTGTGTGTGTGTGTGTGTGTGTGTGTGTGTGTGTGTGGATTACCTTGGTTGCAGATGACCCAGACTCTGATTATTTTTCCGAGCCAAGGAGGTATCAGCATCATCATCATCATCAGCAACGCGCACTCCAAAACGACAATTAAAGGTCAGCGGTTCCTCAGAGACCTGCCTACAATTTGTGGGTTTAATCAGTGGCCATTAGATGTCTTGTTTGGGGTATATTTTAGATGAGGACGATAAATGCCTCATCATTTTTTTAGGGGGGGTGGTATCAATATCTTACACTGTAGTTTGAGGCCACCAACAAGATCTGTCTGCGCGTGCATCTATTGTGTTCATCTCACACACAGTCTGCACACGCTTTGAATGAGAGAAGACGCCGACTGTAACCTTACAGACGTCCTTCTCTGCCCCAACTGGATACACTACACCACTTAAAGGTGCGGTGTGTAGGATTTAGGGGCAGAGAGCTATTTTTTTTAATTTAATTTTTTTCAATTGCGTAGAGCCACCTGAAAACAATCATTGTTGTTCTGTGAACTCAAGAGTGAGCCACTCCTATCTACAGAGGGAGCTCGTCACGTGTCCACAGTACAGACGAACCTCACACCGGCTCTAGAGAGGGCCTGTTGTTTTAGCCACCAGGGCCGGGCAGGCTGAGACGAAGGGGCAGCAAGTGAGGTGGCAGATTGCGGATTCCACTAAATCCCACGCGTTGCTGAGGCGGCCGTTTCGTTTGTTGCGCAAGTCGACGTTCTCCCTTCGCACCGTGTGTCTGTCTCCACTTCACAAGCACATGTCGCTCTTTAAAGGGGCTCTGTGTCGTGCTGGAAGCCGGTCGTTAGCAAACTACATTTCTAAACCGACCGGCGCAGAGACGAGGTACTGGACAATGCGCATTAAGTCACAACCCTTTGGACTGTTGCTGAAAATCCGACCCGAAATAAAATCCCCAGTCCAGCAGCGTTCAACAACTTCAACACACCGCCCACAGGCTTGTATAGGCAACCGAGAGAGACAGGAAGGACTCATTTTTCACCTCACGTTACAATCCACTCACACATAACCAATAAAACTTGATTAATACATGTAAATTGCTATTAAAAGCCGCTGCAACCTCAGCCAATGTTGCAGACTTTGGAAGTGGCCTTCAGTTTGAACTCCACCACACACACCGTTGAGTGACGCGTCTGCATCTTGCACGGCTGTGAAACCGTCGCGTCAACAACACACTGCCCGCAGACAGACAAAAGAACACCTGGCAAAGTGCTGAACACTGGACCACAGATGTGGGGCAGGGCGTAAAGGGAGGGGGGGCTAACCCCTTATTCCACCCCACTGCTCGGACCACACCCGTCTCTGAAAGTAGCCGTCGTGTTTAATCTCAACTACACACGCCTCTTTAACGGTTGTGGTGCTATCATGCTGACAGAATGTGTCCACAGACAGGCAGGCAGGCAGGCAGGCAGACCTTACAGGTTTAACATTTGGCAAAGCACCCAGAGCAGCTACTCTGTAGTTTTCAAGGTGTGTCCATGGCCACAGTTTGCCGAGATGACATGCACATACAAGGACTCACAAGGTGAAAACATAACCAGTCGACACTGTTGCGGCAATTTAATTAAATACTTCAGAAACACTCCCTCATCTCCATGGCAGTACACAAGACTGCTCACAGTTTAGTTTTAATTTACAAAGGATTTTGAGATGTCCATCTCTGAGATTTCTGCCTCCACCCTAGAAATGGATGAAAGTTAATTTTGTGCGGCTCAAAACCTTTTTCCAGATTTTTTAAAAATTCTTTTTTTTTACCCTGGATAATCCACAGACTTTACGGCAAACCATTTTGATTAAAAACACGATCTATGGAAGAAATAGTCCCCACAGCTCATCTCTCTGCTTCACAGCCGTTGGAGCTGCTGAACCATCAGAGGTGTTTTCTATTTTCACGACTCTCGTAGGAAAACATTTGCTCAGTATTTGGCATTTGCCGAGCGCCGCTGAAAAGCGTGTAAGTAGCCGTAAGCAAGGTTTTTGCTTATTAATTTTGACTTGTGTTTACAGTGTCTCCCTCGGGGCAGTAATTTTGAAAATGTCAGAATGTCACGATGCGCGCAAGATGCACCACATGCCCCAGTTTTGTCAAAATCCAGTGAGTGGTGTGTGCGAGATATTGCACTTGAAAGACAGACACTCGTAATGCTGTTGTGTCTTTTCCACTCCCTCCCACAGATTCTGTGAACCATCATAAACTCTATAGTTGTCGTTTACGTCCGTACTTGTTTCGTCTCACGTTGTTTTTTAAAAAGTCAGTGAGAGGTGTTTGTTTGTGAGAGCGCAGGGACTGAACATGCTTTTCAGTGGTGAGACTATTTCACAGAGTAGATCCGTGTGTTCAAGTGTTAAAACACTGAAACTTTACCATGGAAACAGATGTAACAAAGGAAGTTTGAAGCACCACACATCTCAGTCATATTTTGATAAAAAGTACATTTCTGCACATACGTCACACAATTTGATATGTAAAATAAATGTCTTGCTCAGTTTACAGTAGGGGTGGGCGGATCGATCCAAATATCGATAATATCGATACCAAGGTAAGTATTGGTATCGGATCGATACTAGCGCAATGAGATCGATATTTTTGTTTTAGTTTCTCTTCTATAAGTTCAGCAAATCACCTGTATTTCTTCACAGAGTTTGTGTGATTGCAGCATCTCTCTCAGTCCTTATGCGCAGTGCTCCTCTCCCAGGGGCGGTTCTGGAGGGGGGTCCAACAGGGGCCAGTACCCCCGTACCTCTGAGTCCGGACCCCCCTGTAGCCCCCCCACCGACAGGGAGTCTGCATCAATAATACAATGACAGATTTCTTGCAATGATTCTGTACTGAAGGCGGAAATTAAATGTCTCAGTAGTTTACTACCTAATCAAAATTGTTGAAATAGTAAACACTGTTTTGTCTGAATGAGGGATTTGTCTTTTTTTCCGGGTTGTATGTGCCCCCTAACAAAAAAGCCGGCCCCAACCTGGCCCCCCTATTAAACCTGGTCTAGAACCGCCACTGTCCTCTCCAGCTCTCTCACTCCGCTCACTCAGGTTCACTCTAATAAATAAATATGGCAGAATATAATAACCCTTTTGTGTATCTGTAGTATTCCTATTTAGGTTACATGCAGATAGGTTATAGATTTAATTATATTAAATATTATTTTCTTATTTGGCTAAAGACTTTGTCCTGTATTTCATTATCATCATAATGATGATCAGCTAATTAAAGGCAAAAGTACAAAAGTACTAAGTATCGGTATCAGTATCGGTATCGGTATCGGCAATACTGGCCCTGTAATTACTTGGTATTGGATCAATCAATTTCTTCTCCAAAACTATATAGTGCCCCTTTAACGCATCACTTATTATAATCCAGTAACATGATATAGGCTGTATTATTCTGAAATTGGCCATTCTGCATAATTGGTACTTTTGTTACTTTAAGTACATTTTGATTCTAATACGCGATGTGCTGTTTTAAACGGAGTATTTTTACACAGTGCCATTTTCAAGCAACAAATCAGACGTTCTTATCTGAACCACGCGGGGGCGCTGTTTCACTTCTCCTATATATTTATCAGTCGCCGTGAGGTTCCAGGTTTAATTAAATCGGTGCCGTTAATGTGTCAGTTCTTCTCGAGGTGCACCGATGCAATATCTCATCAAATCTACTCGCAGAAACGTGGACGGGCCATGTGCACAGGGGGAACGAACCACCTGAAAGCAATCTTGTAAACCACTCCCTCCGGGTCACTGTACATCAGCTGACCTTGTGTGTCAACAGCAGTCAGTACGGACGCCATCGTTCCTGTTGTGCCACTGAAGCGAGCCAGCTCAAAGGTGAGGGTGTGTGCTGACGGTGCGCCGTGTTGTGAGTCATCCAGTGAACTGCCACTTGTCGCGGAGAGCTCGTTGTGTCAAACGAGCGTCGGCTAATGTTTAAGCCAGCTCCGCTGGGCAGTTCACGCATCATGCCAGCACTTCTTAACGCCATGCTAACCAGCTAGCTTGCAGCTAACGAGGTTGTCAACCGCGGTAGCTAACGGTCCCGTCGGAAAACATCATCTGAAATGCAGCATGTGTAAAGGACCACCGAAGGAGACCGTTTGTGTTTACTGACGGCTCCTTTCCACATGCAAAACACGCCAAACGTGGTGTGCATGCTAGTGCCCAACGGCGAAGTTAGCCTTGTTTTGTTGCTAACGCCATCAGATACCTCGAGCAAAACAGCAGTAAGGGGAAGTTTCGACAAGGCAACTTTAACGGAAATAACACTCGGGTATTTTTAATGCTAACGTTAGCTACACGTTGAAGTTTAAATGTCACCCAACGCTCGTCACTTAGCTAGCGTTAGCTCGCTAGCTAACGTTTATAACCTTATTTGTGATTTGGCAGCGGAAAGGAGACAGCTCGTTAATTATCAATCAGCAAAGGGATCAGGTGAAGGACGAGGCAAGCGTGTTGTTTCACCTTGAAAATATCGCCACGTTTGTTTATTTTTTTTATTTGTAAAAGTCATCAACCAAATTGTCTCTGCTTAGCTAAAGTGAGTGTTAATTAATAGTGATTGATGCACGGGCAGGTTAGATACAGGGCTTGTGGTCAGCTGGTATTTCTTAAGTTAGTCAATGATATAAACAAACAGCTCTTCAATAAATCCGTATGTTCCTTTTAATTGGAAGAATTTTTCATAGCAGGTGCCCACTCAATTATAAGATCATTAAGAAGACTGTGGTTTGTAGTGCTCTTGAATTGTATTGCCCTCATTATTAACCTTATTGGTATAGACAAAACATTACAACCATTACAACCACCACAAACCACAGTCCAGCTGAAACATAAACTGGACGTTACAATCTTTGACACGAAGGAAGGATGTTTGTTTATTAGACTATGTTACTTCAGATCAGGAAATGAATCTATCTATCTATCTATCTATCTATCTATCTATCTATCTATATATATATATATATATATATATATATATATATATATATATATAAAAAATGACATATGGCATCCCATACATAAACCATGTGTTCTGTGGTAGACAGATTATCAGCCTGGCTTAAACTGATTGTTAAGTATTTTCCCAAATATTGTTATTGGTGATTTTTCTGTCTGATTGCCCATTTGAATTTAAAAATGTGCTGCTTTGGCTCTGATGCAACATTCTCACACAGTGTCCCGCCCACAAATATTTCTGAGCGGTATCGCGTCACATTGTTTATTCTGTAAACCCTGAATAATAAGAACAGAAAAAGGAAATACACAAAGTACAGAATCATTTTACTTAAGGACAGTGCTTGAGTAAAATGTACTTGGGTCTCATCCATCACTGTTTGTTTTAAATTTTGACACAAAGACTGAATTTTTCACTGCAATTGGGCGTTGGTTCCTGATATCGGTCGTCCTCGATTTCTAATAATCTGTATGAATCCTGAACAAGCCACATCGGTCAGCCCCTCGTTCTGTTGCAGGTGGTTTAACTGTTAAAACGTGTTGTGGTTTTAAATGTCCGTCTGACAGGCTGCTGCCTCCTGAGTTATCTTTTACCACAGGTGCTGTAGCTGAAGTCCATGGATCCATATCACTGTCAGGGAGTAACTCACACTCTACTACCCTACGTCTGAAACTCTCAAATCCTTCCTTTTAGGTTGGCGTTCAGCTCATACAGCAATGGCACGTAAGAGAAGATTACAGTTTCCTTGAATCTGTAGTCTGTGTTGGATTTAGTAATGCAGTTTAATAATACATGAGCTCACAGTTGTGACTGTTTGTACAGCACCTTGTTTGCTTGGACACACAACTCAGAGTGCTGCCGCTCATTTTGAAGTGTCATATTCATGTGACAGAGTTCAAAGTCCCCAAGATAGGCATCGTGACTCTGATACTGAGTCCGGAGAGCAGCGTGGTGGCAGGTTTTGATGTTTACAGACACACTGTCACGTGTGCTGCATCAACATCTCAGATACACCGGCCAAACCAAGCCTCATTACTCGCTGTGCTCACCGGTTTGCTGACACTTTCAGAAGTCTGTACTGCACTGATGCACTTGTGAGCAACATCTTCCTGCTTCCTGTCAGCACATCTCAACCACCGTGCTTTAATATTTTTGGATTTGTTCATCCTCCTGTCACCACAGGCGATCCGTGATGGACTCCAGGTCTCGCAGACTTCCTTTTTGTCTGCCCAGCTCGAGGTCGTCCTACACATCCAGTCCGGCGGTCTCCTCCACGTCTCTGGGCTCCAGCAGGTTGTACAGTAGGGAGACATCGCTGAATAATGACCGCTTCCCGAGGGCATCGTCGGCTTACAAGGCAGATTTGGAACAACAGGTAGGTTGACGGCACAGCCCTCTACGGCCCAGTAAAGGCCCGGAACCATGCGTTGTCATTTAATACAAGGTGCGCAGTCCCCTCTGTACATTTGGCTACAGCATATCTTATTCCACTGGACTGCATCCCTTCCTTGGTTTGTTGCATCAGTGTTGTTGTCTTGTTTATGTTGCCTCACTTAACACGCTTGATTTTTAAGCAGTCGTGGATGGACGCTAATTGTATCTAATGCAGCCTGTTGTATGAAAGTCATGCAGGGTCACTATGTCAGCTGGATTAGTGTTTGCTGTAAGTTGGATAAAACAGTGCAGAGCAACATAAGCAACAGCTGCGCTCGCTTGGTGCACATCGTCCGACTGTATCCACGTTGCTATGACTTATCTGCCTTTCCAGCGTATCCCAGAGAGGGAGCATGCGAGTGAGCTCTTTTCTTACAGCTTCCCTCAGGAGCACGGTACAGTAGCTCACTACATTTATCAGTGGCGCAACAGCAGACACTTTGGAGGTCTTTTTATAGGGCAGCCTAGATTCCTTGGCACACGTCGCGTGTATTTTAGTCCCGCTGCTCGTCAAAGCCCGTCTCGAAAGATAGTGTTACTGTTGGCCTGGCTGGGCCCTTTCTAGGCCTTTCTTTCCAGAAGAGTCTCGAGCTAGGTGCAAAGACCCAACATGCTGCTCAAACATGGCGATTTGATTTATTATGGGGTTAGGGAGCAATTTAAGTTGTCCTAAGTAGGCTTTTAAAGACAAATCTATATTGGTTTGTTTATTTATTTAATTTATTTATAGTGTCACCATTTGCTGCACCGTACCAGATTATATCAGATCATCTGCGGTTTCTTGACTGGCCTGATCACAGAAGCAGCACAGGAACAAACAGTACAGTTTGATTTGAGCATCAGCCACATGAACACGTGTTGTTTACAAGATAAAGGAAAGCTGTGAACATAAATGTTTTTGTCAGTTAGTTTCCCACAGTTACGGTCCATTAAAGGAATCCTGGGTGGTTTTCTTGTAAGCAGACTTATGTTTATATTCACTTTCTCTCACCAGAACACACTAACTGGTTGAATGCATGTCCATCCTCATAAAACGCTGTTTGAACCCGTTGCGTACGTTCCATGTTGATATTAGCGGGCAGCTTTCTTCTTCCCGGTTCTTTTCTGTGTGTTTTTTTACTAGGTTTCTTACAGCCATCATCACACCATATTATGCATGTGCTTATGCTAGTAGAGCTAACAAAATGGGGGACCACTCCTCAAAGAATTGCTCCATGGCACCACTAGTGATTAGGAGTGGGTATTGGCAAGAACCTCACGATACGATACGTATCACGATACAATACGTATCACGATACTTTGGTCACGATACGATACGTATCACGATATCTCGATATTGCGATATAAATAAAGATGAAAACGCAAGTACCTGTAATGTTCGAAGCCAAAGTGCTTCCAAACGTCAACTTTAAATTGCGGAGGCGTTGTTAACTTGCCATCCATTTTTCAAAGACCTCAGCCACTCTCTCTACTACAGAAATACACCTGCCGCACAGCAGAGTCGCTCTTTGGCGATATATCGATATTTGGAGTTGAAAAATCGATATTGTATTGGGCGGCACAGTATCACGATATATTGCCGTATCGATATTTTTGCCCACCCCTACTAGTGATGGGGGGGGAAAAACAGGAAGAGTAACTGGTCTTTGTATGCCGTGTTCGCCGGGACATGAGTCTTAACTAACTCTGTTTTACCTTCTCCCCTCCTGAAGAATGCTCGTCTCCTGAGGTCATCCAGAGACTACTGCAGCTCTGACAGTCACTCCACCAGCTGGAAGTTGCCCTCTTCTCTGACGTCCTCCAGCAGATCTTATGACCGCCCGTGGGCTGAATCCTCTCTCAGCAGCAGGAGCAAACTGGTACTGGAGCTGTACTGTCATTTGTTTATAACAAGCAAAATGCAGTCTGGTAGAATGTACTGTCTAAAACATTTTAGAGTAGAATTTGGAGGAAAATTTCAGAATGATATCATTGAAATGTGTTTGTTTTTTTTGTATGTCTGCCTTCATTTCCCCAGACTGATTCTGAGGGGAGGTTGGGGATGCGCTCAGTTCTGTTGAACGCCACAGATGATGGCGATTCTAAAAGGGCCAAACTGTCGTACAGCAACAGAGGACTGTACTCAAGAACGCCCAGCACCTCAGTTACAGGATCCACCTATTCCAGTAATGGGCTTAGCAGTGGCAGAGGTACAAAATATCATATGACTTGTGGAGGTCATGAGAAGGATCACTTCCCCAGTTTTGGAACCTGTGTCGTGTGTCTTGTGCTGTTGTGGATGTAAAGATCTGACATGTATTACCAGAGCGCACCCCAACCGCCTGGCCTGAGCCGCACATTGCATCTCCACATTTTGGTCAATGTGCCTACAGTGGAGAGCGTCTGTAAACTCAGACGGTTCCTCCTTTTTAATGTTTTGTGGGCTCATTAGCAGTAGAAGCTGTGAATTACCACAAGATTAAATTACACCAAGTGGTTATAATCTTTCACAGTTCATACACAGACGATACATTTTGAAGCATGTCAGTGAGTCTGATTTGACTTCATTACAGGGGGTAACGGTAGTGAAACGGCAGTGCAGCGTGGGTGGTTAACACTCGGTTACATCACTGAAAGTCACCATACATCAATAACGCAAAATATAATATAAGGAGTGTTGCATTTAGTGAGAATTAATTCCAGGGGAAAAGTAAATTATAATAAACTATATCTGAATAGTTCTCTTAAGTGATAGACTGCTGGTGATAATTATGAATCTATTAAAAAATTTATTAACCCTTACAATCAAAGACGGGCACACATACATAACGCGTCTTGTTACGACTGTTTGAATAAAGCTTTATCATTTGAAGGATGTCATGTTGACATTGAAAAATATAATTATAAAAACTGGAGAGTACAAACTTAAAAATGACGTACTAATCAGCCGTCTCTCTCTTAACAGGTTATAGCTAAGCTAACGAAAGCCTAGTTATTTGATTCAGTTGGCTTCGTAACCGTCACACCTGGCATTTAGCGTGTGTCAATAAATAGTCTCTTCTGCTTTGTGTGGTGCAACCGGTTTTGATTCAGCGATGCATGAATCTTTACTTGGAAACACAGATGGGCTCAGTTCAAACTTGCAGCCGGCTCTAGATGTTTATTGTGCTGTAACTTAGGAGCAGCTTGTCAGGAAGAAGGCCTCTGTCAGCTGTAGATTTAGTTGCAATTCATCACGATCTCAACCAGACATGGATACCTACTGCTAAAAGGGGCGGGGCTTAAAATAAATTATTAATTAATAAACTGAAAAATCTACATTTTCGTTTGCTTTAGATTTTGAAAATGTAAAATGGCTCATTATGTGCGTCAAGTCAGATCATTTCCTTCAGTATTCAAGTGATTTGGAAAGGGATCCCAGCAAACCTCAGAACAGTTTGTCTTTTCTTGTCTGAACAGGTACAGGTGAAAAACCAAACGACACGTATGATTCATCGTGGAGCTCGCGCCGTTTTCTCTCACGGTCGTCATCCTCCTCCGCAAAGCCGCTGTCAACCAGGAGAGAGCTGGAGACGAAAACCGAGCCGAGTCTCTCGGGTTTGGGGGAAGGAAGGATGAGGACTCCTGGATTGGGCTCCTCATTGTGTAGGCACACTTTATGAAATAAAACACACACAGAGTCTGCTTACAGTATCACATATATGTCCAATCCAGTATAACACAAACTCCTCTTCTCTCATTTCAGATCAATCAGACAGGGTGACCTCCACGTATGCACAGGGAGCCCGGCCTAAAGAGACTGCCTACTCTCCCTCCTTCTCCTCCTCCTCCTCCTCTTCCTCCTCTTACGCCTCCACTGCCAGAGAAAGCTCCCTAAACCGCCACCTCTCATCCTCCGCCTCCCACCGGTCTCCTCCCCTGGCGCGTGACTTCAGCGCCAGAACGGCGTCCCGTTTCTTGAACGGCTCATCCGGCCTCCACTCACCTCAGGAACAATCCAGAAACCCTGAATCACCCTCAAGTATCAGCTCCTCCTACTCCTCCCGCACTCCCTGGTCTACAACCCCTCAGCCCGTATCAGAGTCCATGCTCCCTACCAGGCTGATCCCTGAAGGCGGAGAGCCAGAAGGCCGTCGCTCCACCCGCCACTTCCTGTCCCGTCTCTTTTCGCGGCGCTCCAGCCAGGACTCCTCCAGCGGATCTTCCAGCGTTCGCTCCCTCGATGATGACAGCCCGTCGACCGGCGGAGAGTCCGTGGACAGCGACGAGTGCGGCAGGATGCCGAGCGCGGAGCCCGGCACCGGAGGGTCCGAGGCGACCTTGGGCAGCCTGAGGAATCGGAGAGCGGACCTCGCCCCCATCAGGGAGAGCAACAGCGACGGCTACTGTAGTGGCCCGGCGCAGTCCAGACCATCATTGTGGAGAGAGCCTGGCGTTGGCAGCACTAACAACACAAGCACTGCGGGTGGAAGCGGCTCCTCCTGGCTCTCCTCCTCCCTCCGCGGCCGCTGCCCTCCCCTCCTCTCTCGCCTCAGACGACACGTGAGAGACGAGAGCGCACACTCAGCCGCGAGCTTAGAAGAAGGCTACAGCCGGCCGCAGCATTTGCTGAGAAGGTGGGACAACCTAGAGCGTACAGCTTCACAGGACGACGACGACGACGACGACGAGGAGGACGAAGAGGACGAGGAGGAGGAGAAGGAGGAAGAAGGAGCAGTGGGTGTAGAGGCCTTTGGTGCAGGTCATCCCTGCAGACTCGAGGATGAGGCGCTACCCGAACTGGAAGATGCCTCGGTCGGGTTTTCGCCGCGCCGCAGAGTCGGAGTGTATGAAAACATGTCCGTTTCTCGGGGGCCACCGAGCGGTGTCGAGAGCCAGCTGGATGACCAGAAGGAGAAGCTCATTTCCAGCCGGGATCAAGAGAAGCTGCGCAAGATCAAGGAGAGGTGACGGGTTTTCATCTCCCACATTATATGCATTCATTACGTCCGTCCACTAAGGAAACTCGGTGCTTAATAAACAGTGTGTTTGGTTGCTGTCTTAGTAGGAGTTGGATAACATTGGTATCAAGCTACAAGCGACAATTCTCTCACCAGTTAGTGTTGCAGTAGCTAGAACCTCAACCAAGGTGGTACCAAAAAAAGAACTGGCTACTTCCCAGTACGTTGGCCAAAGTACCGAGTTACAACGGCTCCAAACGAGTCGAGTTCAGCGTTAACATTTATTAGAATAGTGACATTCTGGGGCTGTTGCTGCTGCTTTTTATTATCTAGTGTTGAAATTGAACTTCTATTATTACTTATTATGAATCATTATTACTTTATTACTACAAGCTTCAGTTTTTATCAGGCTTTTTTACAACAAATGCTCTAATATAATTTTATCTGACAATGAAATGCTACCACTGCTCTCAGGTTTCTCAACTATCATCTTACATTAAAGTTGCAGGTTGGTCTTAAAATATACATGACTGTTTTGCCTCTGTCATACAGCCTGAGATGTCTTTGTTAAGCACAGTGATGAGCACAGCTCACGTAAAAAAACCTGACTGACAAACTACTGGGCGTCAAATCTGATCAGTTCTTCAGAGGACGAGTCTAAATTCTTTAGTTTGACAAAACAAAACACAGAATGGCACAAAAGTACTGAACCTACAAAGACTTGATCAACTTTATAGTCAGTGTATTTATTTCTCTCTAAGGCTGAACATTTTTACATAGAATATCATTTAACCACTGAAGTTTTTATGTCTGAAATGGGAGATGTAAAAACTGACTGTCATATCTCCAGTGGAACTAAATGGTCCTCCTGTCCTGCTTCAGACTGCTGCTGGAGGATTCTGACGAGGAAGAGGGCGACCTGTGCAGAATCTGCCAGATGGGGGAGGAATCCGCATCCAACCCCCTGATTCAGCCGTGCCGCTGCACAGGCAGTCTGCAGTACGTCCACCAGGATTGCATCAAGAGGTGGCTTCGCTCCAAAATCGGCTCAGGTAAAGATATACACCTCCTCCTCGGCTTCAGCTTTCACCAAAACTACATCTTTTCAAACAAGTCGTGTGTTTTTTTTGTTTTTTTCACCCCCTTCTTTTAGGCACAAATCTTGAGGGCATCACAACGTGTGAACTCTGCAAAGAGAAGCTGCGTTTGAACATTGACAACTTTGACATTCAGGAGTTGTACAGGACGCACGTGCAGGTGAGTCACCACCTTATCGACATTCAGATCTCCAGCCCGTTGAACATCTGTGGGTCATCATCCAAACACTAAATGAGCAAAGCTCTAAAATAGTTCCGGAGACTTTTACAATCTGTCAAGCAGCATTGAAACTATTCTGGTGGCTCCTCTTGGTTTCCTGATGTGCTTTTTGTTGGCTTGTCTTTTCATTTTGTAAGCCATACTGTGTGTGTGCTCTTGATTAAAAACCGTTGGGTTAAAGATCTTTATTTTTGCCTCACAGTCAGAATATGACGAGTTCATCAGCAGCGGTCTCTATCTGGTGGTGCTGCTGCATTTCTGTGAGCAGAGGTTCTCGGATGTTCTGGGAGCGGTCGATGCAGCTGGGGTGAGAACGCAAACGTGCACACACTAGATTTACCCACAGTGCTGTTTGTGTATGACGACTTATTACGCTCTTTTATTTTCTAGTCGGTGCGTAACTCGTGTTTGCACACATTGAACGACAAAGGCTCCAAGTCAATACTGCTGTACACAATTTGAAAATGTCGAATTGTAGAATAGAAATCTTAAAAAGAGAAACTTCTCCCCTTTCTCACCCAGTTATTCAACCTGGTGAGAATTCTTCACGAACACATGGACAATCTTGAAAGTACGTTGCTCACTCCAATGCTTGTGTGTTTATTGACAGGCCGTCCTCATGTTTCTGTAGATCACTCGCTTGGTGTATATTCTTGTCACATTAACGATGTGGCCGCAGAATTTGACTTGATGTCTCTGGATTGCAGTTCCCCACGGCGACAGCGACGAGGAGATTCGGGACAACAGACCGTCGATTGAGTTTTCCGACCTGGACGACGATCTCGAGGAGTACTGATCATGTGAAAGTGGCGGAGCGAGGGTTAAAAGAAAGAAGTGGGCCGGCGTTGCAGGGCTACTCCATGCCATATGGTCGCTCACCCGGTTTTAGCACACGCTTAAACATTATATCCATCGAAAATGCAACGGCAGTGAGAAGCGCCGAGTGCACAGAACGCGTCTCGCCTTTGTCGCAGGTGGCTTTTTTGAAGTTATGCAAACTTGAAATGAGCTAGTGCGTAAACTATTTTGGTTGACACCACCGTATTTCTGTTTCTGAGAGTGCACTTTATTCAAGTATAATAATAAAAATGAAAATGCAAGTCTTTTTAACTGTTATACCACAAGTGCTTTAAAACGAAATGGCAGAAATTGAGAAAGCATAGAAGGGCAACAGTGACTGATGTGTTGATTTGTACTTAAGTTGTGAAGGTAAGGATGACACTTTTCAGAGAGGATGTAAAAAGTGGTGGTTATTCCTTTTTGTTGTCGGTTTTCCTCTGAGAATGTTTAAAAAAAAAAAAAAAAGATCTTACCCCATTGTTGATTTTCTTCCTCTTAGTTCTCAGTGTTTGCTTTATGTATGTACAAATCTAGTTTCACGCTATTTGTTTTGGGAATAAAGATTGAATATGCTAACTGTCTTTTCTGCTCAGTCTTTTTTCACTATTATACTTTATCGTTTAAAATGTATCCGTTGGCGTTGCTGCAGACACATTACAGCTGACAAGCATCCTTACATGTCGCTGATATGTCACCCAGTTAGAATTTTTGGGTGAAAAACTGAAAATCTAACAGACTGATAGCTTCTGTGTTTTGTTTTTTTTTCTTAAAACTATTTGAATGGACTCTGATAAGTCCAAAAACATCAAGTGACATGATCCTCAGTTTTTATGCTGATTTCTAGTCAGTTGTCAGTAATTAGTGACATCTACTCGAGTACAGTGCTTAAGTCCAATTGTGAGGTATTTGCACTTTGAGTATTTTAATTTTATGCAATTTTTTACTTTCAAGACAAATATTGTACCTCACTCCACCAACCACTTATCAGTAATCATACAAAACAAATACAAAGCACCAATTCCAAGGTTTAGAAGTATGCTGAATATCTGAATTACCTCTACTTTTGATACTTTTATGATCACATACTTTAAGACATTTATTAAAGGTTATACAGTTCATAACGACAGTAAACACAGTGAATGACATTCAGATGGACAGCTGTTTGAAGACAGGAATTTTTATTTGGAGGATGCTGTACCTGATTTGAGCGGACTGATCTCTTTAGGAGTGTTGGGAAAGTTAAAAAACAAAACAAAAAACATTTGGCTGACAACTTGATATGAACGGGTTAACAAGCCGCGCCGAGGAAAGCTCAGGCTTTTGACATTCAAACGAGTCAGGGCAATCTTTGGTTCATTCTCAGTTATAAAAACAAACATCACATATTTACAAAGCATTCACAGCAAAACGGCAGTGCAACATGAACGTCTTTAAAAACTCCTCAGACCTCGTTGTGCTTAAACATAGCCGGAACTGTAGCTCCACGACATTTTTAAAGTGCGATCTTAATCAGTAGTTAAGTGCATAGGAAAGTTTGATCGACAGAAACAGACACTTCATACACACAAGTGCCCGATTCATTTTAAGACAGTGTCCTACACTTTTGAATCAATCAGCAGAACTGAAACTTGGAATTTATTCCCCCATCGTTTCTATAATGACAACTATTAGGTGTTAATATGTCAACAGAATCTGTAAATACACTGAAAAGTACCCGACGCAGTGACTGAAAAACCCCCAATTTTTTCTGAAGTTAAGATGCTGAAAGGCACAGTCAGTGTTTGTACTCATTTAAAGGCACAGTCCAACTAAAAACACAGCAAAAATGTATTTTCTTTACAACTTAAGTGCAATCTCCAATAAAGTGGAGCCGATATCCCAGTCAAATAAAAAAAAAAGCAACATAAAGAGCTCAACAGCAACGTTTCCTGTAAAGTATCATTCAGTTAAAGGGGTTCTACGCAACAAATAACAGCCATTTACATGTATTAATCACTTATGGGAGGTCAATGTAGTGTGACGCGAAAAAAGTCTCTTGGTTTTCTATACAAGCCTGTGGATGATTTGTCGAAGTAGTTTGACGCAGCCGGACTGTGGATTTCTTTGTGAAGGACTCGTGTAGGATTTTTAGCGACAGTCCAAAGGATGTGACTTTATGCACGTTCTCAGTACGTCTCTCACTCTGCTAATGTCAGCTTAGAAATGAAGTACGCCAACATAAACATAAAACAACTGGCTTTTGGCACAACGCAGCAGTTCCACAGAGCCCCTTTAAATGCTGATATACTCGTATGGTGAGCAGTCTTTAGTCTCTTCCCTTTGTTTGTTAACAGTTACGAGGCGTACTCTGGTAGAAACTGTTAACAGTCACATCTGGGAAGTATCAAATATATCCAAATATATCACACTCAAGGTCAAAGAAAACAAGTTTTCCTGTATTTTCAGGTGAACTGGCCTTTTAAAAGTCTTATCGGTGTATTGATTTATTGAAGCTATGTGAAAATGCAAATCTTCTGTATTTGAAAATTAAAGCTTGAACAGTTTGAACGATGCAAAAACAGCAGTAAATCAATAAATGCACATTATTGTTTTGTTTCGGATAGTTTGGAGTCACTCATACATCAGTGCAGTTTAACCCCGGCCAGACGGGAGCGTTTTATCAGGCTGTGTGTTTCTGTCAATAAAAAAAAATCATATTACAATCTATATTATTTTTAAACACAAAAAGAAACACACACACACAAAAAAAAAAAGAGGGGTGAAGAACCATCTCAAACATCATCATTTAGCAGAAATGGTCAGCCCGGGTATTTACATTAGGTATAACACAGGGCTCTTTATAAACATCTAAAATAACCCAAATTAAGGAACCGAGTTTTTGGCCAATATTCACAATTCTCCAACAATATTTACAGTTTTACAGACAAGTTTGAATCTGTTTGAGCAGTCTGAGCATGATAAATAAATAATTTAAAAAAAAGAGGGGGGGAAGGCTGCTTTTGCTCCTGCTCTAGAGGAACTAAAATGCACACGAGGCAGGCACATCAATACTCCCTGAGGCTGACTCCTCAACGCGCTCAGTCAGCTTCTGTTATAATACTGGTGGTGTCCAAGTCATCTAACGTCCTCTCGTAGCGGACGGTGGAAGAAAAGTAGCTTCTTCTCTTCTTGTAGACGATGAAGCCGATGGCTAAAACGAGAGCGATGAGGACCACGATGAAGAGACCCAGTGCCACGGGGGAGCCTGAGGACTCTGAGGGCGAGACGTTAAGTCAGTCAGGTTTGTGTTCCCACTGAATAAGATGTCATCAGGTTTGAGTTCACACAGCTTTTTATCTGAGATCAAATGCTCAGTGTCATTGAAAAAGAACTGTGTTTGCAAAAACACCGTTTTCAATTACGTTATGCAGTTGAAAAGGTGGAGATTTGCGGCTGAGAGGAATTTAAGCATACACTTGCTTTCCTGCTGAGAGTTAAATCTGATGATTAAAACCTCTCTCATGTTTGTAAAGTTGAGATAAAGCTGCATCCAGAAGCCGGTTAGTTTAGCTTAGCTTAGCACAAAGCCTATTTGCTTGTCAAAAGGAAACCTAGTCGGCCTAACAGCTCCTCTAAAGCTCAAAACAACAACAACAACAGAGGTAGCTGCTGGCAGTTTTTGTGTTCAGCTTGCTGGCTGTATGTGTTTTGTTTTTTTTTACTCACTTGCTTCAGTTTTGCAGACCACGCGACTGTGGCTCGCCTTGCAGCTGACAAGAGTCCACTTTGCGCTGTCTCCCGCAATCATGACGGCACACTGAGGCTCCGACTTCTTACCAGCGGACCAGGACGTCCAGTTTGAGTAATCCAGAGCCGAGCCGTCCTGCCAGGATACAGGTTTACCTGAGAGGAAGAGAGATGATGTTGAGGGTTAACGTTTGACTCAAATGAATCACCTCCCCAAAAAAAATCACAAAATGAAAATGAAAAAGTTTAAAGAGATCTGTAAAAATTGGTGATATGTTGCTTGCAAACAGCTCAGCAGACATGCAGCAACACTAGCTACTGTTTGGAGTTTATGTCTATTTAAGGAATTAAGGACGATATTCTCTCTCCTTCTAGCTGTTTTAATGCAGATGAAATGTGACAGTTTTGAGATGAATCATTCACTTTATCAGACAAGCATTATACTTTGTACAGTTGTACAGTTTGAGGCCCTGAGCAGTTTCAGATATGGAGACATGGCTGCCACGTGGCATTTTCACGATGGCTTTTTTTGTTGCTGTAGAATGTGTTTGCAATTACGCTCATTTGAGGAACACAAACAGCATGCTTTACCTTTGTGTACTTTCCATCAAAATCCTCATCAACGTTTTACTCTCTTGCTTCTATTTAAATGATCGGGTTCACCTTTATCATCGAGGACCACGTCGAGCCAGACGCGACTGGTGATGAGAGGGTTGTCGTTCAGGTACTTTGTCACAAAGTCGTTCTCCTCTCTTGTTTTTAAAGTCAGCAGTTCAGCCTCTGGCAGCAGAAAAAAAAAAATCAAATGGCGGACTACAGTTGCTTTAGATGAATACTAATTATAACCCTTTGTACACCAAACAAGAGCTCACCCATGCTCTGACAGATGTTCTTGGCCTGCTCCATGTCGTACACGTTGTACTTGTAGAAGCTCATGTTGAAGGCGTAACAGTGATCCTGGTGCTGCACCCACTGGATGGACATGCCATTGCTCTGAGGGCAGTGACTGGCCTCTTGGGCAGCCGTCAGTTTGGATTCTGATTCACAACACAGAAACAGGTTAGATGACGGTCATGATGGTACAACTTTGCACCAAAAGATTCAGCGGTGCCAGTATTCTCCTCTGAATCCTCTGAGTATCTTACTCTGGGAAGGGGTGGTGATGTTGGTGGTATAGCAGATGGCTCCCTCTACCAAATTACTGCAGCTGGACCTCACCCAGTCTCCTTCAGTGGTTATAAAAACACAGGTGGGCTCCGGTTTGTCTGAGCTGGGTCTCTTCATTGTGTCAAACTGAGTGGCTGTGAAGTCAAACCTAGTCCCGTCGGACCACTCGTAGACTGAGCCGCTTAACTGCAAGGAGAGAGGGAGAGTGAAGAAAACTGTTGTGTTAGTGAAATTATGAGCAAAGAATTCTGAGGGATCGCCATGTGACAGAAAGCTTCATTAAAACTCAAATGAAGAGGTTTTAAGTGAAATTCTTACATCCTGGCTCGACAGGCCAATCCAGAGCGGGAAGCCATCTGTCTTAGCAATGAGCTTCACATGTGCATGGTGCTGGATGTCGTGGACACTCGCCAGGTTACCTCCACGCCGATCACACTCTTCCAGAGCCTGGTACCAACTCAGCTTTCGGGTTATGACCTCATAGTTTAAGGTGCCGTATTGTTGGAGGTCCTTGGCTGACTGGCCGTACTCCTGTTTTGGGTCTTGGAAGGGGAAAGATAAGACCAAGTAACATCTGTTTTCAAGTGGCAAGAGAACTTTGAATTATGATGTACAAGTGTGAGACACCAACCGTTATCCAGTTTGCAGGTCACAATGCTTCTTTGTTTGAACTCTGGGAACAGGTTTTGGTTTAAAATGAGAATCCAGCCTTTGTCAATGGTGAGACCGGCCATGAATGGTCCAACTACGTCTGGTCTGCCTCCAGCCCAGTTGGAATATTGGACATTTGTGCCGTCATACCACTTCATCTGGTTATCTATAGCCAAAAAAAACAGACATATGTACAGTATATAACCATGAACACAACCAGTACAAGTATTAATATACTGGACAGCTTATTGCGCAGGCCTTAAAAGACTGCACAGGTAACATGAGGACTATACTCCACTACAAAAACTGAGAAAATTTCAATGACAAAATTCCACAGAGCAGCCCTAAAAATCCTGCACTTTCTCTTCAAGTCCGAGAAAGTAAAGTGGTTGACAATCAAGAAAACGACATATGTACCATGTATGTGCTAATACAGCCCCAGAAAAACAAACGCCAATCACAAGACTCCCAGCATCCAAGTAAATTGAAGGGACACTTTGCACCCAAATTAAAATAAACACTATTTTCCTTGTAACTGTAGTGCTATATATTCATCTACTAATGTCTTTTTCCAGAAATCATGACCCGGTAACTCGAGATAAACCACAGACCTTGTTGTGCGCAGTTTCATGTAGGAACTATTGTCTTTCCACCAAGCTATGCCACATCACCACCAGAAGGAAGCAAGCATCTATTCAGAAGAGAAGCTAGCTAACTAAGCTAGCTAAAGTTATAGCTCAGCCAAAGAGGAGGCCGTTAATGATTACATTCCGCAGAGACATTGCTGTCAAGTTTCTCAGATGTTATTTTTTCGCCATTTTAAGCACCACAAGCTATATAGTTCCATTATATTGAAGATAAGTCAGACATTTTTTATGGCTGATATCTCCAAAACTCTCCAACTCAAAACAAAAACAACCTAGCTGGAGAAATAGCCCTAACCCTAACCAGCTAAGAGGAAAAGAGGACCAAGCCTTTTGGATTTTGGGGTGAACTTTCCCTTGAACGTCAATGAGCTCCTTGATGGAAACAGTGATGTCAGCCCGGGTTTGTGATCCAACACACCTGCGTATAGGACTTTCTGGCCTGTATCTGATCCATATCAGCCAATGCATTGAGTTTAGGTATCAAGGTCTGTATTGGAAGAAAAATGTCTTGCGGCCCTATTACACAACACAACACACCTACTGTGGCTTGAAAACAAATGATTTTACAAAGATGTCAGTAAAAGTATCTACATGTAGGGACCACAGATACATCAAGTAAATAGACATCTGCGGTAAAAGTAATAAAATACGAACCGTTTTTATCCTTGAACACGCCAAGCCAGACAAACTGGACCAGGTTTTTAAAAGGTAGGAGCTCCTGCCTAATAAACTCTTCCTCCTCGGCATTTCTGATGGTCAGGATGTCTGCATTTGCGTCTGAAACATAAATGCATCATTAACATCAGTCCATTATAGAAAGTTTCATAATAACTTTACCTTTGTCATCATAATATATACTATTTATTATTTTTCAACACGTGGCCGGTGTCTTAAAAAAGTAAAATTCGTACGTAGTTTTTTGCAGGTCTCCTGAATCCATCCTTTGTCGAACTGCTCCCATCTGGTGGCTACCAACTGGAAGGAGTAGCAGTTGTTCTTGAAGGGGATCCAGTTTGGACCGTTAATCTTATGAGGGCACTTCACTGCAACATCCTCTGGTGTGGTGATGATCTCCTCTGTAATACATACGTTTACATTTTTATTCAGATTAAAAATGAAAAGATCTGCTTCTTATCTTTGTCATTTGACAGCAAGTATAGAGTCTTTGTGGTTTTCAACTCTTGGCTAGACTTAAGAAGCAATTTGAAGCCGTCTAGTCATTAAGAGCTAGAATTTACACAGTTATAAGCCCTTTTCTCCGTCATCATACTGTACAAATGTAACCCCAGAGGAAGGAGAAGATCCTTCTTACAACTTACAATTATTCCAAAGAGAATGTTCCCCAATTCTCTTTATCTCGAAGAAATGATTCATACACTGGTAAATCAACCAGAGGCAGCAATAAGCTGTATTAACGTTTCAGTATATGTGTATTCAACATCTCCCCTCACCATGTGGTTTATGACAGATAGCGCCTCCCAGTTGTTCCTCACACTGTGTGGCTTTCCAGAAGCCGTCAGTGTCCAGGTAGACACACGAGCCACTGGTGTCTTCAGAAGACCAGCGACTGAACACAGTGTGACTGTGGTCAGTCCAACGGTAGTGGATCCCATCCTGAACACCAAACCAAAGACAACAGGAACGTTATTTGAAAAGAACCTTGTAAATACAGTGGAATAAAATAACGGCAGCCCTTCTTTGGCGCACTTACGTCTTCGCTAAAGAGGCCGATCCACATGGGAATGCGTGCACGGCTCACGTGCACAGTGAGGGTGGACTGAATGAAGGTGTCGGCCACACTTGCCAAGTCCATGTTGTTACTTATGCACTGCTCTAAGGCCTCAAACCAGGTGAGATTTTTGACCAGCAGCAGGAAGGTGTGGTTGTTGACAGTGAAGGGCTCTGTGGGGATTTGGGGCTCCTCTAGTTTATCTGAAATGAGAAACATGTGTTAAAAGAACATCAAGTCACATTATATAATGCATTCTGCTCGTTTTAGTATATTGCTATTTGTAATATAACTTTTTTTAGATGCCAAGGGACTACGATTGTAAATAAGCATTTTTGCTTAATCCAGCACGTCTACAGTGTATACTTTTATGCAGAGAGATGACAGGAAATAAAGGCAGAGAAAGACGGAGGTCCATGCGTCATTTACTGCTCGATACTTATTAAAACCTTAATCAGAGTGAATCTGAAGAGCAGTCATGGCTTCCCTCATGAAGGAAAAAAATCTATGTAATAAAGTAGTATTAAGAGTTGGACATGCTGATTTACCTGCATAGTGCTGGCAAACGGACAAGTGGTGAGAATTAGTGCAGGAAGAATAGTCCCAGGTACCCAGCATGGCAGATTTGGGGTTATTCATCATAAACACACACAAATCCATACTCTCTGGATCCCACGTCTATCAGAAAAGAACAAGTACAAACAAACATTAAATAGTGAATTCAAATCATACTCAACCTTTTTTATTTCTTTGAAATATTCCATTATAATGAACTACGCTATCAGTAAACAACATACTGTATCGATCTACGGTCTGCCGCTGTAATGCCAACTGGGTAAAGATTACGCATGGTGAGCACAGTCTTTTTTATCCCACATATTCTTGTCAAAACCTGCTGTGACATCACTTAATAAATAATAATAATAATAATAATAATGATGATAATAATAATAATACATTTTATTTAAAAGCGCTTTTCTAAATACTCAAAGACACTGTACAGAAAACAAACGTCAAATCAGCAAAATAATGGAAAAGAGTACACTAAATACACACGAGGCAATTTATTGGCTAGCTTTGGAGAGGCTTCCTCTGGAGCTACAAAATTCAGTCACAACTTTTTATGCCACATGCTGCAAGTGCTCTCCAAAACCTGTACACAGACTTTGATGTGTAAGATCAGTGGAGTCACTATTCAATAAAGAAGTGACGATAAGAGGAACTTACATTGACTTTTATAGCCTTGTTCATGCCCAGAAGCAGTGGGTTGAAATTGAGGTAGTTCACAGGAGATTCATCCATCCACTCAGGGTCGCCTCTTTTGATTTTCAGTCCGATCCAGATGGTCTCCATGTTTATCATGTTTGGCAAAAGGGTGGTGATGAAGTCTTAAACAGAGATATGGTACAACAATTTTCTAACATTCAATAGAGCATCAGATTTGTCTTTGAGAAATATCATAGACATAGACATATAAAAGCAAGGTATTTAACATCATTTGAGACATGACAGATGTCCTCACCTTGCTCCACCTGATCTGATATAGTGACCAGGGTTCCCCTCACTGACTGGCAGTCCTCGTTAGCATACTTGAATGTCACAGGCTTCATGCTCTTCATCAGCGTGTAGCACTAACAACAGACAGCAGTACAACAGTCATTTGAGCAAAAACGGCTTATTCAGCCTCTCTGTTACATGCTCTCCACTGCCATTTGGCCTCAACATTTAACTTCCAAGTTAAAAAACTCAAGCTGAGTGGGCAAAAACAAAGCAAATATATTAATGCATTTGTTAAGCACTAATCTTTCTTTTAACAGCAATTCTGTTTTATGTGATAGAAAAGTTCAGTGTCTAAAATGTAGCTGCAGTGTTAAATGAATCAGTTTAAGAATCAGACCTTATTTCTGAAGGACAGGGAGCTGTTTCCACAGGAGAGTCCTCCAGGCTGAGGATCCAGAGGGTTTCTCTCCACCGACGTGACGTTGTGTTTCTCACACACAAAGGGCAGTCGCTGCTGGCAGCTGAGCTCATGATCTGGAAGGAAGCATACAACAGTTAAAGTGTACATTTGTAAAAATCATGGTGAGTAAGTTCATCAGAGCCTATTGTTTTATACTGCTCTGGTTAGTTGTCCATTTAAATATTTGCTTATATTTAATTGCCCTTGTTGTAGTTAGGGTTAGGGTTAGTATATTAGATATTACAATATACTCCACATAAAAAACAAATTAAAAAATAGGTTTAAAAAGTTATTTCAAATCCAGCTTCAAAGTAGATCTGGACCAATTTGTGAGTTAGCTGATACTATCGGCCAATATCGTCCTATCACAGATGTGCTGTATCAGTATCGGCATATAGGTTGCCTGATATGTGCCGGTATAAAACCTTTTTTTTTTGTTTTTTGTAAGCAATTACTATACATAAAAGGTGCTTGGGGTAATTTATAATCATACATTTTCCAGTAAAGTCACCTGTTTCAGTGCACTCATGCCATTTTAGACAATTAAGTATATTGTGGAACTGTAAAAATATCTTGCCTTAAGTATTTAGTACTTCTCTACAGCCTGAAATATTGATCACTAAAATGGAGCATTAGATTTCTCTGTTCCAACACAGCACATGAATAAAACAAAACAGTCTGTCGTCAGGTTTCGATAAATATGTTGATGTTTCTAAACTCTGATCAGTGCATGAAAATACATGACATCATCTTTTTCCAGCTGAGTCGCAACCACTTGGAACCAGCTAGAAGAGGGAGCACAAAAACACAAATCTCTCCTTTCAAAACAACCAAAGCTGTTCTAACTTTGGCAAAACATCCTGTGTTAATGTAGGACCCTGTCTACCATAACAAAACTCTCTGACTCACTGAGAAATATCTGTTTTCAGGGCCTTTATTTTCAGTTTGTTTTTTGGACTAGACCTATACAAACTTTTATTTCCCTCTTCTTATATTAAAGAACATCCTGGTTTCCCAAAGCTGTGAGATGCTGACTTATTTCAAACTCTCTTTCATTGACTTTGACCTGGCAGCCAAATGCATTGAGGGTGATGACACAATGATGTTTACGCACCTGGAAAGTAGTTCTCAGGACTCATGGAGGTGCATCTGCCCAGGAAAACTGAATGATAAAAGTACATCTGGGTGTACCTAGAACATGCATTATTTCAATTGGTCAATCTCCACATCACATTTTACCACATATATACAGGTATTAGCATTATGAATATATGCTTGATGTACAACAAGTGCAGTATATGTGTTGATGATTAAACTGGCTTACGACATGGGAAATATCCGCCCGGGCTGGCTCAAATCGATCCACCAGCTTTGCTTGGGAGAAGTTGATATCTGTTCAAAACATGAAAGCTTTATTACCACACAGCAGCTGAATTATGGAATCAACTTTAAGACCTTTAATCTTAAACAGAGTTCATGAAGTATTGCACAAAGGAAAACGTGCATGGCAGTAATCATTAGGACAAAACGCAATTTTGCGGTGAGCGCGGGGGCAGAATTTTGTTCCACTTTATTTTGACTGCTTCCAGCTGTGTTCTCATGAAAAACTGTCAGCTTTCCATGACCAGAAGTTCGTGGAAAGAATTTACTGGGTCATTGTCCCCTGTCTTTACAAATCGACTATAAAAATATGTAAACAAATGAGAGAAAAGGAAAGGGGATTACCATTTATTCATGTTTTACACCTTATGTCGTGCCCTCCCAGCAATTGTCCACAATTGTACATACAGTACAGCTGATCAAAGCTGACAGTCGTCACTTTAGCCAATAAAAATGAACACTTTTTGCCCATGAATGACAAACCTGCGATGTGTTTTGAATCAAGGACATATTTTTTGTGGAATATCTACTACCATTATCACTGTTACCCACATGTGGGCCCTTCTTACCACCAAGAGCTAAACAAGCAAAGAAACAGTAACTAACAAACAAAAGAACACACACAACTTATAGTCCCCCTCACTTACATTTTTTATTTCCTGGTGGATCTGTGAGCCGGCAGTTGAGCTCAGTGGTGCAGCCAGTTTGCTGCCATTCGCATTGCAGTAGAGCTTTGCCTCCTCAAAAGATAGTTTAGGCTCATTAACAAACCAAAACTCTGCTCCATCTATGAAGATTGATGTCTCATGGTGCCCACCTTAAACATGCGACAAACAGCTTTAAAATCATGACACGGTTTAAACAGTAACAACAGACATACTAAAGGAAAAAAAAAGTTGATTCTAAGAAAGGTGTGTTCGTTACCTGGATTGTACCACTCTGGGGTTTTTGGAGTCTTTCCTGTTGAGGCATCAGCAATGAAAGAGTTAGAATATAACCAGAAACACACAGGTAAGATCATGTTCCAGTAGCTTTGTGTATTAGCCTAGATGGTGCATTACTAAAAAAGAACTGTACAAATAAGTCAGCGAATGTTTAACCACAGAAGTCTTATGACATTACAAAATCCCTTTACTGAGGCAGTCTACATTTGGGCTGACATACGCTTTACAGTAATTCTTATATTTGCATTCTTACCGCGGGGTATTTGGCAGACCCACTCTAGTCTGGCGTCACAGTGAAATGGTGTGGCAAAGAAAGGAGTGGGGGGTAAGTCGTGGATAAGAAACACAAACAGGTGTTTCAAGGAGCTCTTCATTGTCTAATGAGGACACAGATTGTTTGCAAAATGCAGTTCAGTGACAATTCAAGAATACAATGTATCTGTGTCTAACAACACAATCACTAACTGAGACAAACTAAACGAGAGCAGAGGTCAGAGTCTCAGAAGAAAAACAATCTTAAATGTAGGGCAAACGGTGATTCAGCTGGCACTCCCTTCTCTGTGGAGCACAGAAGTCAAACAAACAAAAGCAAGTGACAGTGTCCTTGTGATGAGGAAACCACTGTTCTGACTGGCTGTCTTTGTGGGATTTTGTTTCAAGACAGCATGTAGGACATGGAATCACAAAGTCAGTGGGGGCAGATTTCAGCTGAAGCGCTTCTCATGACTCCCACAGCTGAACAAATGGCCTTTATTCACAGGTCAAGCAGCACAGTATGGACAACAAGATTCCACAACACTAAACACTCCAAAATATTGAAATAACATGCAAAGATATATAAAGTAAGAAAAATATAAGAGTCTATGAATTTAAATATACATAAGTGGGTATGAAATGGACAATAAAGGCAAAACAACAATGTTTATCTCTCACTTTAAGAATCCATGTATTTGTACAGATCTACCCAGCCCACCTTGAATGCAGTGCAGTCCCGACTGTATGCATCATCCTCATGGAAATCCTGGTGTAAAACATCCATAGATACCTGTTGTAGAGAGAATGAATGAACAGACTTCACACTCAGAAATAAATACGATGCACTGAGAGAGAGAAATAAAGGTGCAGTTTCAGCCGCAGGTTTACACAGATATACAGATTGAATCCCTTTTGAAAGAGTATACCTCAAAAACGCTGGATGATCTGACATTAACAATGACGTCTTAAGATACAAACTATACTGCATGTCTTCTCACAATGTGTTATGGAGGGGTTTAGGGGTCAGGGTTCTACTCACAGGCTGGCCGTTGCTCCACTGCCAGGAGCGATCGGCTGGGTTTCTCCTGTTCAGGCCAACCCAGAAGTATCGATTATCACTGCAACGAGAACACCAGAAGAAACCACTATTAGTCATGACGCTAAATTAAATCTTCTTTCAAAGAAAAATATAAATAAACAAATCATCTTCAGTACTTTTAATAGGGACGCTGGCAGCTTATTCTTAGACACAGTTAAGACTCAGCTCAACTGCTCATAAATGTAAGCCAGGATATCTAATGTGTTTTTATTAACATTAGAGTAAAGTGCTGAATGTTTATGCGGACACTGAGATGAGGTTGAATTCTGAGGTAAATGCATGTAAAGAGATGCTGGCATGTTAAGAATTTAGCCATTATAACCGTGTATAATACTTTAACTGGTTAATGTGAAAATGACCAAAACCCTGATTAGGCTAGGAATGCTTCTTCGTAGCACTTGCTTGCATGTACGTTTACCTGATGGTATTTCTCATGATGCTGTGCATAGCCCTCATCTCAAGATTACTTGTGAAGCTGGGCAGGTTGGCACCCAGAGCCTGACAGAACCTCTCAGCTTCCTCCCAAGAGCGCCTCCTGCTCAGCCTTTCCTCATGAAACACCTGACAAGGTGAAAGAACAATTTACAACCGCTTTTGAGACACATCCAGTAAAGGAACACCCTGAGCTGTAAAGGAGCGCCAATTCAACCGTTATCAGATCAGGTCAGGCAAGTTCCCTTTAACGCCCACTACAACCATTATCACCCTTGCCAAATAACTGCATGACTACAAGTGTTGAAACACACACACACACACACACACACACCTTGTAGCAGTATTTGATGTTTGGTCTGGATACCCATCCATCGGGACAGGTTGCGTTAGGGTTTGGCTCTGGTTCTGGGGGTGGAGGCGGACTGAGATCCTTTCTACATATGGTGCCAGCCTTAAAATTGGTGCAGTTCTGCACCACCCACTTGCCCAGGGGTTTTGTGGTGGAAATTGCTGCACAACCCCCATCTCGCTCTGAAATACAAATGTAGATGACACACAAAGAAGTCAAATCTACTGTGTGGAACTGCTCATTGAGGTTTTTTCTGTATTTTTGTTTTTTAACCATAATCAAGGAGTTTGACTTCTAGATGACAAACATCTGCAGTTTTTGTATTCTTATCACATTAAATATAAAAAATAGAAACAAACACAGGCCTGTTGTCCTGGTATGCAGACATAACTTACTGAGTGTAGGGAGATAACATTAACACAAGAGTCTAGTCTTTTGACATATGCTGTATATGGCATATAAACACTACTAGCAGGATACATAATGCTAGTGTGCTGTACATAAAAACAGTGAATGCTTAAATGTTTTCTATGGTAAAACGTTTTCGGTGCATTATTAAATCAGTAAATCTAAACCTCCACATAAGAAAAAATAACCATATTCTTGAAAGAGTGATTCAGATTTTTAAATCATATCGCTGTACACTGATCATGAGTCTGTTGTGACATTGCTAATCCTCCAGCCTTGAGCTATTCTGTCATTATGTACTGAGTGGAGCAGCAGCAAACAGTGTGGCTTTTACTTACGTGGTTCAAACCAACCCCAGTTGGTGTATGTAACCACACCCGGGGACCCATCCTGACTCAGCCACTGGTACTCCCCTGTGTTCTTAATATCTTGCAGCCCTATCCAAAAGTACTGAGGGCCCTTGCTGATCTGCTCTCCAAGCAGACGACTGATAAAGGCCTGCTCAAACCTGTAGAAGATAGTCAAATATTAGTGGCAGTTTCCTGCTCAAACATTGAAAATACAGTTAAAATACTGTAGTGTTTAGGAAAGCATATGTGATGAATGAGTTATAATCTGCCTCAGAGTTAGAAAGAGAAGCCTTCTGTTGGAATGTTGTAAAATTGGTGGGCTGCAGCAGCAGTCGAGTCACCAGCTGAACAGACTCCTACCTGTTTCTTATTGTGATGTTACAGCGATCTTTGAAGGGTACTTGTTTGCTGTTCAATTGATAACAGGAGTTGCCGTGTCTCCTCCAACTCTGGGGAAGTAACAGCAGTACGACTTAAGATGCATTCAAAATGATAAGAAATTGCATTAACAGATTAGCTCCTAATACGGCTACAAATCTGACTTTATCCTCTTTATCAGTGAAAAGCTTAACAAATGTCATCTGACCTTGATAGCATGTGATATAAATAAAATACACAATGGCATGGCCACTCCATCCTAATGATTTTATCATTTGCAGACGGACGCACGTAGGCCGAGCACAAGATGTCCAAATGTGGAAGGATAGATTTCACTTGTAAACATAGATATATAAATATACAACAAAAAAAGTTTACATTTGATTACAAACTCCTTTGGTCTGACCCTAATTTACATGACATAATAATTCTGTACTGTCAGTTTCAAAGTAACACAATTTAACAGTCCTGCTTAACACAGCAGGCTTCCAAAGTCACACCATTTAGACAATACTCACACCCTCAGAGGGACATCCAGTCTGTGACGATGACTCCTTGACCACTCCTTTCTTCTGGCACATGAAAGGTAGCCTCTGCGAGCAGTTCCCAATCCGCCAACCATGAGACTGTGGAGAATGGACATAGATTTGATTTTTCAAGGCCTCATATAAACAAACTTAAAACAGAGCCTTGGCAGTGCACAACACAAGTCTGACACAAAAAGACCGGACACGTGGGCAGGGTTACACAAAAATGCAGACACAAACATACCTCTCCAGCGTAGAAGACACAGCTAGGATGCTGAGTGGGTTGGACTGGTTGGTTCGTGTCCCAGTAGGTGAAGGTGACGGGCGCCTCATCGATCCACTTGAAGACAGTGGGGCTCAAGTAGTTACCGATCAGACCGATCCACACATCCAAGAACTGGCCACCTGATGGATCGTAACACACAGAAGAACATTACTTCACGGAAATGTTTAAAGTCAGTCAGAGCAGGGGCCTCATGAGAGAGGACATTTTGATTTGAGTCCTAGATTCAGGTGATGCTTTAGCAGATATTTGTCTACTTCAGGACTAAAGTAAAATATTATTAAAAAACTGAAACTGAGAGATTTACCTTTGTGGAAATTAGTGCTGATCATTTCTTTGCTGTCGATGGAGTGGAGGCTGGCCAGAGAGCCTCCCCCTCCTCCCTCTGTAATGTTGCAGTGCAGGATGGCATCTGTAAAGTTTCTGGGACTGTCCTTCACTAACTTGTAACACCAACCATCCCATGGGACCCAACCCTCGGCACATTCGGTTTCTTTATATACAGAAGACTCTACATAGAAGCAAAAAGAGGAGAAGTCAGATTAATATCATAAATGTATATATAGAACAGAAACAGAACAGAGGGATCTCACTTCAAGAACAAACAGCAGTACTTAATATGCTGATTGACAACCACCATTAAAAAAACTAATAAAAAGAGGAAGAAGTCGTCATTTGGATCAAACATTTTGGTCTTGTTGGATCTGATGGATGTTCACCACTTTGGACCATAAATATCTCCACGCCTTTAGGTTTGAATTGCATGATACTCAAGATCTCTGGATACATTCCTATGATTTTAGTTTCTGATCAAATACTTGAAAAACTGAATTACACTCCCTTCAGCTTCAACTGCAATTTGTGTTCATTACTAAGGAGCTAATGTTAACCTGCTACTATGCCAAACTAGCCAAGGTGGTGAACATGGTTAACAATACACATGTCTAATTACAGCCCCACAGAGCTGCTAGAGATTACCTCTTAGTTTTACTTTAAGACCGCTACAAGGAAGTATTATTCTCTTTGTTGTTGCCCGCTGTGGGTAACAGTGGTATGAGCACCACCAAATACTGTCTTACAGATAGTGATCATGCTGACACATATGCATTTGTTTTGAATGAAATTGAGAGAAAGACTTTTTTTTTTTTAAACACAACTGTTCGCAGGATGTACTGCAATAAGGTAATGTATCTATTTGATTCTATTTATTTGAATAACTGTAATACGACACAACACATTTTTAAAATTCTGTTAAAGCAAGCTAAAGCTACCAACATTCCCTAGTGATGTTGTGTGTTCATAATTATAAGCCAATAGCTCAGTAGCAAGGCCAAGGGAAAATGCTACATTAGCAGCTACTTGTTTTGCCTCTGCCTCGCAACACTGGACTACAAATCAGCGTCTTTCCTCAAGCTGACATGGCCATGAAAAGTAGTTTTAAGCTGTTGGTCTTGACTGCTTAATGTAGGTCACAGAGGCATCAGTATTGCGTAAGAAGGAAGACATATGAGTGCAGAAACTGAGAACATCAGCAACCTACCTGTGGTTCCTGTGTGAGAGGCATTGACGCTCTTCTTGCAGATGTATGGCAGCCGCTTGTTGCACGACTCAGACTCATAGTTCTGTTTGGAGTTCAATACTCCACAGTCTGACTCAATAATCTCCGAGGTGGATGGCATTCCTGTCAAACACATTCCCACACACAGCAAATAAATATAAAATCACATCCTGACTGTGACAGCAGAGCAGAGGAGTGGTGTTTACCTCTGGATATCTTTTTTAGGCTTCAGCTTATCAACTGTGTTTCACACAGAGAGGTGTAATGAAAGAGACGTTTTATGCTGCAGCACCGTTTCACCACAGTGCTGCCAACAGCAACACTGACATGTGGTAAATTACAGCAACCACAAAGAGGCTCATATCGGTAGAAGGCCAGATGGCTGCGGTATCCTTGACGTTAACACTGGAGTGTAAGAACGACACCAGAATGAAGAAAAATACAGCAAGCATATTATAATAGCTGGACGGTTTTATAAAGCCTTCCATTCAGTGCCATTAATGGGTTATTCAGCAACACTAACAATCCCAATGCCACACTGTGTCCAAAAAACAGGCACAATGAGCTTCTTTTTTAACACTGGACTCATTGTTTCTCTGACTGACACCAAGTTTGGTGTGCAAAGAGGAGCAGGTCCTGAAACCGGCTGCCTGCGGTTATGCAGACGTTATGCATACAAATCAAGCCACACAATCTATATATAGTACAGATTTTTTAACAGAAATGTTGAGCTTAGGCACCTCTTCTTCTTGACCAGCAAGAAATGTAACACTTTTAGATTTATGCGTGTATACATGTCATTTGCATACATACTCTCAAAAAAAGAAAGAAAGAAAAAATGACAAAACCACCGTCACCTGTTTCCCAGCGCAGGACAAAGAGAGGGGAGCCATCCGACCACTGCCAGCCCTGAGTAGTGTCTAACTGGTGAAGGCCGATCCACACCCTCTCAGGCATTTCGTTGAGGCCGTCCAAAACTGCCCAATGCAAAGTCACACCACACAAGACAGTTAAAAATTAGTCACAGTTGCACATGTGAAAAACAACTAAGAAAAACACAATCACAGGATTAAGAATAAAGTGACTTAAAAAGGACTCAGTCAAGCCCTTACTGCCACATAAAACCAGTCAGTATCAGTTTTCCCTTCCTATCTTATTCTGTTTTTTTATTGCCTATTGTTTAGAAAATATCATTATAATGCCTTTTTGCCTTCGTGAAACACTTGTCTGTTTCGCATCTGTGTTCAAAATGTATCTTAGGTAAATAAAGCTGCTTTGCCTTGAACTTGTCTCAGTTGTTTTCATTTTTCTCTTTTTTGAGGTGACAGTGAACAGCATACTGAACACAGTTTTTAAAAAGAAATGACAGAAGAAGAACGAAAAGAGGAAGAAGAGGTAGACCAAAGCAGCCTGTCTCAACATCCACGCTTGCAGCTTGGGTGACAAATTTACAGGAATCCCCAACAAGTATAGTTTTTTATTATTTGCAGAACAACGTATGAGTAACGTTTTGATGGGGCCATGCCTCAAATGACACAAATAGTTTTTAGTCACTCTTTTTTTTTTCATTTTCTAATACTTATACCTGAAGAACAGTGCGTGAGAACAACCAAGTCATAAGCTTGACAGTAAAAAACAGACATTGGGGGAGGAAGTAAAACAACAAAAGTCATTACATGGAACCACTTTGGGAGCAGCACTGGACATAAACCGAATAAGTCCAAACATTCTTAAGTGACCGGTTTGTGAAAGAAAGTTTATAGGATGTGACATTTGCCAGTGATAATAATCAATTTAATATAAGATATAAGAATTTGTGATATTATTCATATCAATAAAATCTCAAAATCACTTCAGTTCAGTTGTGACATTTGGGAAAGAATACAATATATGTTTCTCTTTCTGTTCTGTTGTTTTCCTTGAAATAGTTTGGTACATAAACAGTTAGAGATCTCCTCCCTTCCTTTCACAGATGCAGTCCAGCTGTCTTCAGAATAGGATTTGTGTTTTTGTTCTTTATGTCCTGCCAACTTCATTATTAGTGCAGTTTTTTAATGATTTACATGTTATTAATGTGTGTGTTATGAAGCATTTCTCTCACATTACATTTACAACCATTTCATTGTATATTGTACATATTTCAGTTTGTATACTTTATTTTATTATTTATTTGTATTTTATTGCCTACTTTGATATTTTATTTTATTTAATGTCTACTTTAATATTTTATTCTATTTACATCTTCATCTTTATCGTTATCTTTATTCATGCTGTATTTCTATTTCTACTTTGCACGGAGCACTGGAACAAAAACAATTTCCAAAATGAAGTTGATAATTGTGACTACTCTGACTATTCTGATTTTAACAGTTCATATGTAGAGTAGAAACAAGAACAGATGAAGAAGATGACAAATTAATAAAGAGTATATCAGTCTCACAGGTTTTGGAGTGGAGATCGTAGGGGTTAGTCACACTCAGCAGGTCAGCTCCCTGACTGCGACACGAATCCAAAGCTTGCTGCCAGGTCACCGCGGCACTGGAAACAAATTCATAGCAGGATTCCCCTTCCGGCCCGGCAAACAGAGTGTGGCAACCCTCCTCTGCAAAGCCAAAGAGACAGTGTGACTGTGTGTCGTTCAGTTTAATGGCAGACATAGTTAAACGTGATTAGTTACAGACAAATATAGCTTAAAAAGAGAAAGTAACTTTGCACACGTCAGTCTCAAGTCTCATGACTGAATCTTGGAAAACATCCAGCTTCTGAAAGCTTTTAAAACAGGGCTGCTGAATGTCACAATAGTTAGTTTCTTAATGAGTTAAATTGCCAAATATCATGAAATACATGATATATGAGAGCTCAACATACCAGGTGTTAGACAGTGTCCCATCTTTCTGTCTTGATCAAAGTCTGATGTGGTGGCACACCAGGACATTCCAGGTAAATCTGCATCTGGGAGGCATCCATGATGCCAGCTGCCGTTGTATTTGAAGGGGAAGTCGCAGGGAGCCCCAGCAGAGTTCCCATCGGTGGTGTGGACAACTTCACAGAGAGGAGAGGAGAGCAAAGAGTCTCTTAGATGTCTCTTACAAGCCTCTGGTATTTGGGTAAACCAAAAACTTGTGTAGATTTAATTTGCAGAAAATGGCACTCAAATGAAAATTAACTAATGCCAGAGGGGAATCTTTCTTTTGAAACATTGATGGACTGAAGTTTGTTTATTTCTGGACAACAAAATCATAAAGACAAAAGACCGGTAGACATAATTAGCTCAGTGTTGCATTTGTGCAAATGGAAATGATGAAACGGTACATCTAACACTCAAAATAGGTTTCTACGATCCTCACCCAAAACTTGCATCACATCCCCCGAGTTGGTAAATTAAAGGAATGACTATAACTAACAAGTAGAATTAACATAATACAATATATATATATATATTAGATATAATACAACACAACATCTAAAATAAGTCATATTATGCTTTGTGGGTTTTTCCTTTATTTTGTGATGTAGCACTTGTGTGCATGTAAAAGTCCGCAAGGTGAAAAAGCCCACGCTAAAGGGAGTTACTCTCCCCCAAAGAAAACACTGCTCCTGCACTGCCTGAATAGCCTGGTTTCGAGTCGAGCCTTTACTTCCATAACTTACATGCATCACTATGTAACAGATAGTACATAAATATATATTTCTATATATTCATTATAAAATATATACACTCCAGTCAGTCAGCAGACATACAGCTGTAGTGGCGTTATTTTGGATCATACTATCTTTGCTTGACATGACCCAGCCTCTGATTGGCTACATCCTGTACAGAACAGAGGCGAGTTGTTTCACTGTGTAGCTAAAATGGGGCCTTAAAAAGACACAATGTGAAAAGGGATGTTGCAGAGTGCACCACATGAGAAAAATAGTGTGTTCTTTCTACTAGGACCCACATATGAAAGTAAGAATCTGGATATTAGCATAATATGGTCTCTTTAAAAAAGAAATAATTGAGTGAGAGTTTTTTATCTTTTGAAAATGTATTTGTGCAGAAAATCTAATTACTGAAGACATGACACTTTTGTTTGTTGGTTTTTTGTTTTGTTTTTGAGTTTGTTGTTTCAGAGACAGAAAGCAAATACATTTCACAACAGTTTTAATTCGCAAAAGTGCAAATCTTTGATTTAAAATGACCAAAAAACCAGCACTCGAATGCATCTTCATGCCAGTGTAGAGCCTATCATTTTATATTATTCTATTTATGTTTTACTACAATAAGAATACACCACTCATACTTTCAGGATGCCAGTTCGGACCATCTCCAGAGAATGCTGAGTGATCAGCTTTTTATATTTTGGATCTTTTGGTAAATATGACAATAGTAATTGGAAAAATGGGCAGCCAAGGACCTAAAATATTGAACTCTGTGTACACCCATCAAAACTTTTGAGTGTAAAATACATTAAACTGGAATTTATTATAATTCTTCACATTTCTGCATGTTTTTACAGGTTAGCTGATACAATTTGATAAAACATGTGTCAGTAGACTTACGCAGTGAGCATTACCTATGAAACAAAAGTGAAAGAAAGTTGTCATGCTGCAGTCCTGCTGCATTTTAGCACACTGACACAGTTACAAAGAACACTCAAAAGAATTCCCCAATAATTCAGAAGGGGCCGTTTTGGATTGTAAATGTTCTTCTAGCGAATGTT
>CAEMYA010000013.1:6008730-6020232 GCA_903131615.1 Diplodus sargus
TAGCAGATTTAATATTAAGCTTTAAAGGGCAGATATAGGGAGTGTAAAAGTCTGTCCCTTGAGCTCCTCGGATCGGGCCCCGCCCTTCTACCAAAGAAGTTGAATAGGCCTGATCTACAGGAAACACTGAGTCACAATGTTGTTTCACCCTGAAGCTTGTTTTGTTCGCCTGTTACAACACTGTAACGCCAACAGTGACAGATCATTTACAAATCATTGGAGGCCATCAATGACTTTGTTTTCAGGGGTTACTTGGTCTTTAATGGGCCTTCAAATGTTTTAGTTGCTGTTTAATTTGTTTAATTATACTGTATACATGTAAAGTTAGTTGTGTTCATATGTCTTTGTTTGTTGTCCCACCACACTACAGTATGAAACACCTGCCAGAACTCAAGTTTCCACTTCGTGGCAAAGGCTCTTTTGACTTGCAGAGAGAATAGGTTACAAGACAACTGTACGAGAGACCATTCAGCATGAGAGGGTTAGAGCGGCCTGACAGAAAAAGTGAAAGGCAGACATGCTGAAAAACTCTCAGTTGTGGCAATGAAAGGATGACAGTGAAGAAATGAAACCAAAGATTAAGGAAGTGAGGGGGGTCTTACCTTGAGGTTTTTGACAAACAAAGCCATACCCACTCTCGCTGCACTTCTCATCGTACCACTTCCCTGTCAGGTGGAAGTTGTGGTTGTTGGACAGAACAGTACACAACGGCTCTTCAGCAAATCCACTGAGCCACTCATCCTCCTGGGGGTTCATGAAGACGGACGTTACACTTCAGCTAATGTTTGCACAGGTGAAGCGGTGGTGACAACTTACAAATCGTTGTTTGCCGTATATCATTACCTGCGACTGGTCAACAATTTAATGTGAATTATGTTTTGTTTTTTTACTAGTTCAACTTTTAGCTTTGTTATTGTTGGGCATCCAGGGTATCACTTAGAGCACTTAGAGCGAAGTCATAGCATAGAGTCTTGTTTAAAAATATGGTGAATGGTAGAGTTTTCAGGCGTGTTAGCAGTGACAGAAATTACTTCTGAAACGAAAATGAAATGCTTGTATTGATGGGGACTGTGTCCTGTGAGGGACACATTCTCACATGGACACAAATATAACAAAAAATAGAACAACAAGGTTGTTACTTTTCTAACGGCAGCGTGGGCAAACCAGAAGAAATCACACTTACAGTGAGATAGCTCTTTGGTTCAATTGGAGACCAGTTGGTGTAGCTGAGTTGTTTCCCATTGGTCCATTTCATGGTGTCCTCATCGTGCAGACCAATCCACACACCGACAGAGCTTCCCTGGAGCAACATGGTGATGTATGCTGCAGAAGGACGGCACGTCAACAAGAAAGTAAAAAAAAACAAAAAAGAGCTTGTTTTATGATGTTTGAGTATAAAATGTATATTAGTATTGTATAGTTCACTTTTCCTCTACCTTGTTCAATCTCATCTTCTATAGCGACCAGTGTGCCTTTAAAGGACGAGCAGATGGACTGGGCATCTTTCCAACTCTTTCCCTCCTTTGGACTGCCAGGAAGGTGGAGCAGGAGACACTGCCAACACACACACACACACACACACACACACACACACACGTGCCACACAAAACATGAACATCACACTGTGAAATACTCATTATTATTCCCCCATCACCACCAGGATTCTTGTTTGGCGAGTTCAGGATTCAAATCCCAACCATGTCTAACATCGTCTAACATCTGCCGTAATTACAAGTGACTGCTGAAACTAGAAAAAAGCCCAAGTTTGGCAGCGGATTTTATGCACACTGTTAAATCACAAATCAGCGTGCCAGAGTTTTGTTTATTGTTGATTCCCGCCACTATAATATATACATATATGTATCTTCTAAGATGCTTTTTTTCCCAACAACTTTAAGCTGCAAAGTCCACGTCTTGTTTCTCTGGGAAATATAGTTTCAAGTTGTTGTAATCTCTCTCACTGCCCTTGTTGTGCCCCCCCAAAAAGAAAATAATTTGATAATTACTCTTTGTTCCATATTCTATGTTCATGGAGAGAAAGGGCAGACGTTGCTACAAGGCTTTCTATTGTGTTTAATATGCAGAACAATGATACATTTGCTGCACTGCATCTGCTCCAAGATAGCTGCTAAAAATAGCCATTTTTAGGTTAATAATGAAAACTGTAGGTGTTTTCTTACATGTGAATGAGACATGAGGGAGTTGGATAAGCGCAAGTTAGCGATGACATTGCACTGCGCTCTCAGTACACAGCTCATGAGCCGATGAATGAGCCACTTCAGGAGCAACAGAATTTGTTCCGCTGCTAACAAAGTAACATTAGCACCAAGCACACGCCCACTGCTGCATCGGGTGGAATTCCTGAAGGAGGAACACTCTGGACAGCTATTGTGCTTGTGTTTCAGTGATTATGGCATTTAACAGTTGTTATTTATGTATTCATTAGACTAAAAAAGTGAAGAAAGCTTGCTGAATGTCACAAACTAGCTGCTCACACACACATCTCCCAGCTGACTAAGGACAGCTGCGGAGCAGTCAGTGTCGGTGTAGTCAGGCAGTCCGTGTTCATGTAGTTTTGAAGAGTGGCTTTGATGGAGGCCTGAAAAGGAAGATGTGGGATTTTTTTGAAACTGGATACTTAAATAATTATGCTTGCTCTTGCTGATTTATCCAATCTTACCAACCCCAGCTATAACATTGTATTCAGAAATGTTGTTTTGTTGGAACCTTTCTCCTTCAGTTGAGATGATTTTACATGTTCCTGGTGAAAGCTAACTTTTTTTTTCAAAATATGTCTTTAATCACTCAATATGGTATTGATGTTTTTCAACTATCAACATTACTTGAACAATGCAGTGATTTATTTGGAAGAAAACTGCATTTTTGTACGAATAGTACGAATCTAAATGACAGGGCGAGGATCACGCTGGTTTTGCTCTTTATTGGGGTTGACTCAGCTTGAGCGTCATCAGCAGGGGGTTATTCTGAAGTTATCAACAGAACCCAGTCAAGAACAGTGAATGTAAACACAAACATCCTGCTTGAACCCCAGAGGCAGCTGGGGATGCAGAGTTTTACAGATTGCAGATGCAAGATTTTTTGGGGGGAGAACAAGTTGAAACGATAGATCCTGTCGCAGTTTGCGAGTTAATTTTCATTTAAAGCACAACCTTTTTACTTAAACACATCTAGTTAGCATCTAAAAGGACTATAGATGCATTGAACACATTTTTTACACATATAATGTATTTATAATTGCATGCCAACAATTATTACTTCTCCTGTAGACATATTATACAGAATAAAATATATACATAAAAAATATGTAAGTGCGTGTGTGGGTGTGTGTTTGTGCAAGCACATGTCTCAACCTTGTGTCCAAAGTACAGCCATTTTTCTGGACATCCTCCGATGTAGTGCGGCTCCCTGGGAGTCTCCACCACGGACACGGTCTTTCTCTTGCAAATGTAACCGTGGCGATCGCTGCACCTACTCGTCGACCACTTCCCTGCAACAAATCAGGAGAATCTCGAAAAAGTTCCGGCACGCGCAAACATACGTGCATCAGTGTGTGTTTCAGAATGTGTGTACCTGTTGAAGAGGACATGGTGACGCACCGACCGTTTTTCCTTTGGTCATCTCCGGCACGCTGCTCTGCCCAGTTCTGAAACTCTACCTCTGTCCTGTCGCTCCACCTGCAAACAAACACACAGATACATTTAATGAACAGCCCTTTCCATGTTATTTCTAAATGGATTTTCTGTTCTTCCTGGTGTTGTTCGTCTGTGTTTGTTGTGTCTCCTCAGTGTTCCAGGTTGTTGTTCCCCTTTCTGGTCTCCCCTTCACTTTCTGATCCAATCGCTTTTTGCATTCGTGTTTTTTTTCTCTGATTCTCTTTTATTGCCTTCATTTTGTTTTTCTAGAAACCAGCTTTGTAAATACAGCTTGCTTTTTGTTTCCAACATGCCTGCCTCATTGTCTCTGATTTTGGCTCCGCTCGTTTTGGAGACTTGCGCCTGCGTCTCCTTTTGCCTTTAGTTTGACTTGTTACTTGTAATCTGTGGATCTGAGACACCTGCTGTTGGATTCTGTGAGACTGGGCTAAGATTAGCAAAACTTATCTTTACATAAAAGCTGTTTGTACTGAGACATCTGCGCTGTCTGCCACACTGGCCTCTATTGTGTTTTGTTTGGGGAGGAAAGCAGAAGAACATCTCAGTCAGCTGAGGCTTTAATTCTATATTTTGGGCGTTTTTTTTCATCTGGCAACACCTGCAAGCTATATACTTTTGAAGCTAGGATCTATTTCTTAATATACCCAATTCAGTTCAAGTTTGTTGAAATTCTTTTTGACTTTATTGCCACGAAAGTGGATTTGCAATCTGCACCCGAGCAGTGCTGGAAGTCTGCTTTTATGAAACTGCCCCCTGATTGCAACTTCATCAACTATGTCTGTTTTAAGAGATCAGCAGCAGCACCAATAAACACACACCTGGCCTCTTCTCCAGGCTGCCCAATGGACAGGCCGATCCACCAGTCGGTCGGGCCCAGGGGGAGCTGAGGGGACAGAGTGAAAGGAGCAAAGATTTAAAAAAAAGAACTTCACTTTTACCCTCCTTTGCAATCCAGCCCTCCCTTGGCTGGAAGATCGCCTTTTCAGAGCCCCTCTTACATGAGCTGCCATTCAAGCGCTCTCGTTGGCCCGTGCTTCGGCTCTTTCATCAACGTTTTTTGTTCCCTTTATCCCCGCACAATCCCCAACACCACAAGAGACTCCTTTGGTGTCGTCGAAAAGGCTGCTGCCAAAAAAACGGCCTTTTTCTTGCTTCCTGTGTGTGGGAGCACTCGAGCATGAAAGTGTCACATATGAGGTACATTTTAACTTGCCGGTGTGTGTCTGTAAACACTTGAGATTCTATGAGGAACGAGTGTGTCATTTGTGTTCACACTTGTTCATGCACGTGTTTGCTTTTCAGTGTGTGTGTATGTGTGTGTGTGAACTGTTAGAAGAATGGGATAAGTGGACCATTGAATGGAGAAGAGCCTCTGTGATTAGGTACATCACTTTGGCTGTGTGCTCCTGTGTGAAATTGTGCCACTGCCCACTGAAAACAACAAAAGAAGTGTTCATGTCCAAAGATTCTGGCATCATTTTGGTCACACTAATTTTCATGCATTTTCTCTAAAAATCATGGCAGTAAAAAGTAAAAAGGGGGTAAAGGAATTATTCACAAAAAAAAACTGTTAAAGTAGCAAAAAATTTTGGATTTCCTATCAAATAAGCTGCTTTATTTTGTTAAATACATTATTAATAAGATTAAAATACACTTTTCAAAGAGCATGTTTAAGAATGAAACACATATTAAAAAGAGATATTGCCAAATGATTAAGTTTGTGAAATTATTTGCATCCTCTATTTTAATTTGAACTAAGTTAATTCAACATCAAAATAATATACACATTTATGCTGCATGTCATAATTGTGTACAAATTTGAAAACATCTATGCAAAGCAAAAACATCACTCCTGTGGGTTTTTTGTGTTGTTTTTTTAAAATATCTTTTGGTTTTAAATGGGAATGATCACAAAAAATGTACTGATAATATTCTGGATAAAATGAATGCTATTACAGTAGTACTATATCCTATATTCGAAAAAGGATTATAAAAAAGATGAACACCAGGACACGATTGACTCTATTTTATTAAAAGATACACCTGAGCTAATTATGTGAAGCGAGATGTCAAATGCTTATTTTGCTTCCTGTTGTTTGTAATGTAATTATTAATAAAATAGTGTCAACTGTATCCTGTTGTTCGCATGAATATTGACTTTTTTGTTTTTGTTTCACTGTAGCAGCTGTGAATGGGGTATCTTTAGTTTTTCTCTATATATGGTTGGAAATATGTGTTGGAATATGTACGTGATATGTACATAAGCAGTGGCAGGGACAGACCCGACGAAAGCGCTCCTTGATGAAGTGCAGCTCCTCTCTGGAGTGAATGGACAGCAGGTAGCCTCCCATCATCTGACAGGCCAGAGAGACAGCGTCCCAGTCAAAGAGCTGCTTGGCCAGCAGGTACTCAGCGCCGCGGTAAAAGACCCAGGGCTCGCTCTCTGTGGGCGAGCCAGGAGGACAATTATAATACAATACACATTTTCAAATGACGCGATTCTAAATATATCCATGACATTACTTTTCTGACTTCCTGTTTTATTGTATAGTTATATCCTTTTGTGTTTTGTTGTCACTTTCTACTTCCTGCTCATAACACATTTCCACTTCCATTTAGCAGACGCTTTTGTCCAAAGCGACTTACAATAAGTACATTTGTCACAGTTTGTTCCTAGTGTTATGTTTCCCTCCTGTGTTCCTGTGATCCTCCCCAGTCTCATTCCCCGCCCCCACACTTGTCTAACATCAGCCTCATCAACGTCAGAGTGAATGAAACTTCTACTTACGCTCGGTGTACCAGTAAGGTTTTTTCAGTTCATCACCTGCAACATGAATCAGAGTTCAGTAAGTAATGCAGTACAGATGGATGTGCTGTGCGTTTGTGGCGTGGCGGTGTTTACCTCGGGCCATCTTGCAGATCCACTCGTTTTTGGCGTCACAGGGCTGCGGCATGAGAGTGTTGGTCCGGTCAGCGTACACGCCACAGTCCCTCCTGTCGTCCTCCTCATTCTTGTCCTCTATGAAGGACGTCACCACCTGAGACAAAACCATAATCAATACACTCTCTGTTTATTACGTTGTGCTACAAAAAGGCATGTGAATACTTTCTGAGCGTCACTCACAGGGGAACCATCAGACCACTCCCAGGCTCCGAGGTGTTCGGGGTCTCTCTTATTTAAACCGACCCAGAACCAGCGACCCTCTGTTCTAAAAGAGAGGAACAGAACAAACAAACACTGCAACACAATCCAGCTGAGCAAGTCTTATCACATTTGAATTTACCAATACATAGTGGAAGACATCTTTTTAGTTGAATCTTAGTTAAATGAACTGTTAAAAAAAATACAAAATGCCAGTATTTATTGAGACCAAAAAAAAGGCTACTGATGGGGGACTGAATTTCTTTTAAATTATATTTTTTCACCACATCATTGTGATCTGGAGTACAACTCACTAGAAATGGACAATGTCAGTAAAGTACTTATTCCTTATAAGTAAGTGTATATTGTAAACTGTGTGTGAATGTATTTAGGATCAGGGAACCAGGAGAGAATGTCTTTTTCCAGTGAATTAATTACCCAACAAATCAAAGTATTTCATCACAATTATGCAGAAACATCTGGAGTGCTGCAGAGTTCTTCTTTTCTTGGATCTTGAGGCCTTTTTTTCCCTTGTACATGCTTACATTTTTTTCAGCTTCTTGTATTTGCATTATAGCTAAATGTTTCTGTTAACCTGTTTGTTCAGCTTTATTCTCATTGTTTTAGATGTATATTTCTTTCAACCAAAAGCCCGAGTCACGTGCCTTGTATGTGTACACATAGTTGGCCGATAACGCTGATTCAGACTCTCACATGTCTCCCTGTAAAGCCCAGTGACCTTTCTGATTTGTCCTGTCTAGTTAGATGTCAAGCAGAGGTGAAAGACTGGATGACTTTCTTCTATTAAAACCTGAAAACCAAAAGGTGACTCTTGTCATTGTCCTAGATACCATGTCTCGGTACCTTTGCTAACAACATCAAACCTTTTGAATGTCATTTGAGCGAACTTGTCCAGTCCTGTTTTCATCGTCTGACAAAAATGATTTATGGCTGATCCTATCTCTAGATTTCAGACTAGAGGGGGTCGTACTTTTTTGCCATTAACCTGATTAATTATTTACTCACTCTGCTGTATCCACCATTATTCACAATGTCATTTCAGAAACTTGACATTTTAGGATTGTTATATTTGGTTACATGACTTATTCGGGCGTTGTTGTTTTCACTGGAGATGTTGTTTCTCCCTGTAGAAGAGTCAGCATCTCTACGCAAATTATAAAACAATCCCTAACCACATTCTATCCTCAGAAGCCAATACTTAAATGGTGTACTCGCTTCTCTGTGCACATAAAACCTCAAAACATAACTCCCCGACTGATGCATTTGTCAGTTCACATAACATTCCTGCACTGACGAGGCCCAGAGGGCTGTACCAACCCTTCAAACATGGTACTGAGGAGCTGCTTAACAAACACCTGCTCCTCATAGTGGTGGAAACTGGCCAGCTGAGCCCCGAGGGCCTGGCAGAAGAAGTCAGCCTCAACCCAGGAACGCTTCATCAGGACTTTCTCATCGTGGAACACCTAGAAGAGCAAAACTCGGCGTCAGCCTAGAGTCGTAGGTTGAATTGACAACAAACACAGTCAGAGGGGCATCATATATATGTTTTTTCTGTATATTTTAGAAAGAGTTTGTTCATTTTTCAAAAGAATCAAATAATTTCTGCATACCTGAGCCAAGAATGTGCATTATTCGCTCAAACAAACTACCTAAAACAGTGATGTATTTCAAATATATATACATGTTCCAATAATTCCATTACACATATTCAAGCTTACGTGTCACATTAGATCAAATGTTTTTCAATCATGTTGAGTCTTTGTGTATAAATTAAATAAGTATATGTGTAATATACTTTGAGAGAAATAATACATTTGAAATGCATTTCTTGTATGTTTAATACTTGAATAAAGACGCTTTGTTTATGGAGGCGTTCCCTCTTTACTTATAATAATTGAATAAACACATCTTGTGATCCATTTTTGTGATCCAAGTCTTATCTAGATGTTTTTTTTCAAATTTATGACTTGAGAACTGCTAGAAATAAAAGTTTTGCTGAAATAATTTTTCCTTAATTATCTTTATTGAAAATTCGTCTTTTTTTTTACTCTGTTTCATACATGTTTCATACATACTATTTCAAGTAAAACAAAATGAAGGAACTTTTTTTCACCAGTTTTCAAGTCACTGACATTGGACTTAGAAAATGGAAAACATTTCCTCACTTGCTCCTTAGGTCAGCTGTATATTCATGTTAACATCTGTATTAATGCAATTTATTCAGACAAAGTAATTTAATTTATCACATTAAATCAAAATGATAGAAAATGTTTGCATTGAATGTGACGCCCTACGTTTAACTTTAAAATCTAAATACTTGAAGTCATTGTTTTAGGCATTTTTTTGTGTGTGTTATAAATTAGTTACTGAAGTTTAACTGATATTAAATTGAAAAATAATTAATCAAAATGTTAATAAGTTTGTCTGGCTAGGTGTGATAGACTGTCATTAGTGTGTCTCTGTCTCATGCGTGACTTCTGAAACTTTCCACTCGTACAAACAGATGCATTTAGATTAAAAAGGAGAGGTAAGGAGAGAAGATGAAGTCGAAAAGACAAATCAGAACCAAGAGTCTGGACGGAGAAAAGATGAGGATGAACCGACCTTAAAACAGTAGAGCAGCCCCGAGTGTGATTCCCACCCTGGAGGACAGGGGGCGTAGGCATCAATGTGGTGCTCTGGCAGCTGGACATCGTGGTAACTGCTAATGCTCTGCTTGCATAATGACAAGGCCTTGTGGGACTCGCAGTCTTTCACCTCCCAATGACCCAAAGCAGGACCACCGGACATGACAACACAGCCACCGGCACTGACTATGGAAAGGAGTAGAAAGGGAGGCGATTAAGGGAGTTGAAACACAATCACAGCATTCATAACTAGCAAACAAAGAAATTACAACTGTCTACCCGGCTGGTGTTTGTTCCAGTTCGTGAAGGTGAGAGGCAGGGAGGAGCCATTGTGAGGGCGCCATCTGTACTCTCCGATGTCGTCCATGTCCGTGAGGTCGATCCAGTAGGACGTGCTACTGTTGGCCCCGCTCTCACTCAGCAAACTGTTGACGAATGCCTGCTCAAACCTGTGAGGACAGGAGAGGAGTTCAAATGCTGTAGGAACTACCAAAAAACGTTTTAAGAGAATGTTAACACAATTTTTTTTTTTTGGCTCAATACAACACCTGTTTTCCACAGTGAGGAGAGGAGCCTGGCAGTAATATCCCAATAGTGCATCTCCATAATTCTGTTCATGGCTGGTCACCATGTAGCAGGAGTGGCCATGTCGCTTCCAGCCCTGCAACATCAACAACAAACCATCAATCAAGCTCCATCTAGGCTGTACTGGTAGTACCCCCCCCATTCCTAAACTTGGGGTCCAGAGGCCTAAACTAACATTTACATGAGGACAAAAAGCGTCTTTTAGAACCAGACATCCTGGATTCATTCATCAACAAATCAGATCAGTGATTTACTTTACAATACTTGATGGTACAACTCAGAAAATAAAAAGTGGCAATTACAGTTTTGCTTACTAAAATCCCCTGCAGGGATCATCAGAGACCGCTGATTTGTGCCTGCAGGGCAAGTTTTTAACCTTGTGTTCCAGTGTAGAAAGTAGCCTGATGACTCAGGGGTCTGATATTCTTGCAACATGAAGGCCAGACAATATGTCAGCAGCGGAGTGAATCAGCTCATTGTGCTTCTGAGGGGGAAACTTGCTCAGAAGTTGAGGCAGTCATGTGGGTCTGCCTGTGCACGTCCTGATCTGTATGGATCTATTGTTGAAGTGCACAGCCCATAATTGGCTTGACAGAGTTAAAAATAAATCACTTCCATATTCCACATGCATAGAAAAAAAAACCTTAGTAAGGGCAAAGTATTAAATGGTTATTTTAACTCAACAGGTCAGACTTTCATGAAAATCATTTGTTAATGGGATAGGCCATTTTTCACTGTGCTTCAAGTGGCTACAAGGGACTTTTATTTTGTTGCTGATTCCGGCAGCCCCTGAGGACAAACACAGTACAGGCATCATCACCTCCTGCCGCAAAGATCTTGATCCCGCAACAAAAACAGCCAATCTTCACGCTGATGGTTTTGTCTGCTTATGAAGGTCATACAGAGGCATCAGTTAAAAACTCTACCATTATATTTAAATAATGCCTTTTGTTTATTCCGACACAACTGTCAGATGTTACCTTTGCTTTTGTGGCTTGACCGCAGTAAAGCAGGGCTGGCGCTATAATCACTGAAGTCTGTCCCTCACCGAGTGATTAAGTTGGCCCATTGGTCGGTCAAGTGTTTGAGTTTCCCCATTGGCTGTTGCTCTTTCAAAATGAATAGGTCAAGCAGTGCTGAATTATGCCATCGAGAGGCTTTTGAGGCATGGACAGCCCTCAATTATGTCCTCAAGAGCCCATTGAACATAGACGCTTCAGCTAAATGCTAGGTTTCCACCTAGTCTTGTTTAAACCAGATTTTTGCCACGTTATGGGCTGTCTGTAAGTGCAAAGCTACCGTTCAGAGCTGTCCCACTGCATGACAACGTTTCCTTGTCTTGCTCCAAGAGGCTTGGGTCATTCAGTACATGTTGACCTGGACGTGTGTGTGTGTGTGTGTGTGTGTGTGTGTGTGTGTGTGTGTAATTGTGCATTCATGTTCCTACCTCAGG
>CAEMYA010000013.1:6042441-6052830 GCA_903131615.1 Diplodus sargus
ATGCTGTCCCGTCTCAGTCTGTCCTCCTTGTCATCAAGTGAAAAATGTAGAGGAACAGGGAAGCATCAGACCAGCACATTCAGCCTCATTGTGTCCGCTCAGTCGTCAGAGCAACAGTAAACCTATTGTAACGGCGCCCTTTATGAAGCATGGCGCTAGGGTGACCCTGCTGCCCATGCTCCTTGGCTCATGTCTGCTTTGTGTGTGCGTGTGTGTGTGTGTGTGTTTGAAAGTGAGTGAGCGTGTGTGAATGCATGTGTTTGTACAGGCTCCAGCTTGCCCGTGTGTGTGTGTGTGTGTGTGTGCGCGCACACAGGGGGAGGCTGTGATGATAATGAGTGACAGTAGCAACTGCTGACCGCAGGAACCGGCTTCTTTATTAAGAAACAACCTGACTGATGTGCTTGTGTTGCGCTCTAGAGGCTAAAGCTGGTGTCAACTGCAGCACAGCACTCGGGACTCGAAGCAATGGTGTTTGTGATTAGTTCGGAGTGTGTGTGTGTGTGTGCGTGTGTGTGTTTGTTTGTCTGCAGGAAGAAGTTCAATTTCTTCCTGCAGTGAGGAGGAGGAGGAGGAGGAGAGGAGGAGTGCCTGTGCTGTGATACAGCAGCGGTATGGCTGGAATGCAGGTGTACACATGGATGTGTGAGTGAAACAAAGTAATAGAGCACAGGCCTGTTTACAGGAATTAAAGATTACATTGTCGCCAAAACCACATTTTTTTTTCCATCTCAGAGGACTTTGTGCAACGTGCACCACTTTCTATGTACTTAGACTGTTAATGGTTTCGATAAAACCAAGGCTACCTCAGCCATCTGGTGGCTACTCGCCTCCCTGTTTATGAAATGAAACATGGCCGGTCCTCCTTCAGATATCACGGTGAACATCTATGGAATTGTAAAAGACATGTTGATAAGAAAAAAAACCACATCATTTTTGTTTAATGTATCTTCGCTGTGTTTTTTTTTTTTGTTGATATTTGGCACTTGTATTTTTTCTTATAATCGTCTGGTTTTACATGTGATTTTATTATGATAGTGTCTGTGTGCAAACAGGTCAAAAATGTAAAAAGCTGAAGCTGAAAATAAAGTCTATGATGCTAAATGTGCGCTAAATGCTAAAATGACACGCTGTAAAATGTGTGGCTTTACTTGAAAAAAATCGAGGAAACCCCCTAGCTCAAAATGACCAGCTAAAGTAGACTAATCGTTTTAAGATGTTAAAACTTTGTAGCTCGTTCAACTTCAGTTAATAGTGTACTTTACCGACTTTTTAAAAGAAAATTCAGCTTTTAAAATTGACACTGCACAGGTGGAAAGAGTGCTAAAAATCTGTATTCCAGTAGTAGCACAGTTAATTGCTGAAATATTACTCAATTACAAGTAAATCCACTGGTTTCACTGAGTCTCTTTGTGTGTGTGTGTGTGTGTGTGTGTGTGTGTGTGTGTGTGTCACCCTGGCTGAATTTGGTCCTGGAGACACCTTTCAGGGCGAGAACTAACAATGACGCAGTTTTGAGTACTTTTCCAGGTGTTTATATGTCTGTCTGTCTGTCTGTCGGTGTCAACGTGATAGCATCACAAGCAAAATCTGACGAGTGTCACGGCGGCTGTAATTCCCTCACAATCATCTGTTTGACTCTGTGTTCATTCGTGTATAAGCATCTGAACCTAAGACCCGCCGTGTTTTGGTTTACCTTACAATGAGCCCTTATATCTACAGAGGGAGCACGTCCTCTTCTACAGAGCCTGCCTTGTTTCTACAGCAACCCAGAACAGACAAAACAAAACAGTGGCTCTTGAGAGGGCCTATGTTTCGTTTTGTATTTTTGTTTTTTTGTGTGTTATTTTTATTCATGTATTTATTGATTTATTTTGGTGTATTTTGAACGGCCACCGAGAGAGAAGGTGATTTAGTTGGTAGTTGGTCTACACACTGGATCCTTTAACTCGAAGACAGCGCTACGTGAAAAGTCAGGTCAAATTTATAATGACTCAGTGAATGCTTGTATGAAATTTTAACAGGAATTCACCCAATCGTTGGACAGATATTTCAATAAAGGATTTAAAAGTCAACCACATGGTGATGCTACAGGAAGAGTCAGAAAATGAGCCACGTTTGTAGAGGGTATAGCCTCGAAGCACCTTGAATTTCTCGACAATCCATCATTGAAAGCCAAAATTGTCAGCGTCATGACACAACAGAAGAAAGGTCCGGCGCATCCCATGTGATAGTTGTTAAGATGCTTCAGTCTGGACCAAAGTGGCGGGCTGACAGACGTTTCCATCCCAAAAAAAGTCTACAACAAAAAAACTTTAATTAACGAAAACAGAAGGCTCAGGAAGAGCAACAGAGGAGTTAACCTCTTCCCGGAACAGACAAACATGCAGCTCTATCCCATGTACAGAGATATCATCGCCGTTCCGTGAAAAGCCTGTTTTGAATATTCTTGAGCTGAGACAGAATAACAGCTTTGTTCTCGTCTTTGCGACATTTTTTAGATGATCCAGAGAGTTTTTGAGTTGTCACTTGTATCTGAAGAAGTACAAGTGTTTTCTCACCGATAAAAAAAAACAAAACATTGAATCCTTCCAGTTATCTAAGAAAAGGACTAAAGACCACATGACTCTTGTTGCAAGTACAGAACGTACAGGAAGAAGCTAAGTACAGATAAAGAAGAAGCTGTTTGTACCTGTAGTCACTGCTGTATCTACAATATGTTAAAGCGATGGAGATGAGGAACTATATATTAAATACTTTCAGGTTAGGAGGAACAACGAAAACGTGGCGTGGCTCTTTATTTCCTCGTTTAATATAACTGGTTCTACCTTTACTTTATATCTGATGACCACTGCTGGTATTTAGCCAGGCAGTGACACAACAAAACATGGCCCAGGCTTGCTAGCAGATGAAGTTAAGAGATAGAGTTCACCCAAAAATGAAAATGTTGTTATCTACTCACCCTTGTGGTCCACAAAGCATTTCCAGGGCTTCACAGAAAAACAGAGCTGCATCATTCTCCTAGTCCTAACTACAAAAAAACAAAACATGAAATGGCTTCATACGAGCTGTATGAAGTCTCCAAGTCTCAAGAAACTAAAAACCAAATTGTTTTGAAAAGATGTTATTCACACTCTTTTCTAAGCCTCTGGAGCTTCGGGAGACTTGAAGTTTTTAAAAAAAGCTTTTTTGAAAACAAGCCCCCATCGACTTCAGTTTGCTGCGAAGCTCCAGAAATGTTTTGTGGACTCCCAAACTTCACAACTTACCTGCATAGGGGCGAACACAGCTAATGACTGTTTCAATCTTTTCTGTGTGAGCTCATCCTTTAATCAATTCCTAGTCAACCGAAATGTAAATAGTTTGAACTGTTTTGATGATCTGTCAAACTGCGTTACTTTTGGACTGTCGGTCGAAGAGAACATGGCATGTATCTTATAAACCAGATGATGACATGAGAAATAACCTGCAGGATTATTGATAGTGGTAGAATTCATTATTCGCAGCCATATACCACACATACAAGTGCGGTACACTGTCTATTTGACTGCCTCTCGAGGGGTTATGTTCCTTTTAACATTCCTTAAAGCACTTGAATTAACTTGGGAGTCACAGCATCGAGAGCAACGCACAGCAACAGTCCGCATCATCGGGAAGCATCCCGCGCGTTGAACTGCTGACGAGCATTACACTAAGTGAACGACACTGGATACTGAAGCAGGCCTCCCCTCTTAACGTCTGTGCCCCGAGTCTGACCTTGGGCTTCCTCGGGGGATCAGTGCCATGTGTCCCCTCAGCTGTGGGGAATTAAAGGGGAGACGGAGAGCGGATGAGAGGAAAGAGAGGGCGACTCTACTTGTGTCTTATGTTCAAAGGCTTGATGCCCCTTACAAAAGGCTCTTGATTGACACGTGTGTGTGCACGGGTTACATGGGACATGTATGTATATTCCTGGCTGGATGGATGGTGTGTTTTGGAGGCGGGGGGCGGGCGACAGTGGGTGTGATGGCTAATCTTGCGTCCCGGCGGTTTTTGATCTCGTTGACTGGTAGGAGATGAGAGCATGGTGCCTTTATGTCTCTGGGATCAGCTGTGCTAAGTCTGAGCTTAAGAAGGGGGGATCCGGTGTGAGAGTGAAACTACGAAAGCCGTGCGCCTGAAATAGTGCCGGAGAGGGCTGAGACATGAGCGCGCGCACACACACACACACGCACACACACACGTCGCTCATCTGATCCGAATCACACACACAGTCAGACAAAAAGCTGGAAAAAAGGAGTTGTGTGATGGACAGTTTTGGCTCACAGCACCCTCTGCTGCCAGATACTCAGCACAGCCCAATGATCACAGTTTAAAGGTGTCTTCTTGATATTTACTGTGCGTTCAGAGGATTTGAGTGTGTGTCGGGTTAACGTATCTCTTCATGCGTATTCATTTATTCAGTTCCGTTGTTGATTGATATCTTTTTGTTGGGACTTGGAGAAATCCTAATGGAAAGCCTGGAATACAAATTGTAGATTCAGTTTAAGAGGACACATGTTCTGCTCACTGTCAGGCTCACAACTTTATTGTGGGTCACTTCTAGAATAGGTCTGCATGCTCTAAGGCTCAATAAACACATCCGTTTTCTCATACTGTCCATTGCTGCTGCAGTGAAATGCCCTATTTAAGATCCTGTCCCTTTAAGCCCCCGTCCCCCCTCCCAAAAAAACCCCCACGGCTCCTCTGATTGCTTGGCTCACACACGCCTGACCCCGCATCGCCAACAGCAACGGAGCAGCTGCTCTAGATCAGACATGGTGACGTAGCGTGATGTCACAAAGGCACGTGATTAAAGACGGGACTTCTGACGGGGCGTTTCAGGAGCAGTGTTTTCTGTGGGAGAGAGGAGCTTCTGTTGCTGTGTCCCGTCACTTTGACCCTTTTAACTTTTACATGCACAAGAACCTACATGAAGCACAGATGGAAAAGAAAAATACTGCTTTAAAGATCAGAGCTTTAAGTAGTATGAATGGGTGATAAAAAACAAAACAAAACAAGATGTAATGAGTGTCATTATGGCAATTGTAGGAATGGAACACTTAGACTGTACCTTGACAGAGGCGAGGGATTTGAAATCATGACATTTCGGCCCCTGCTTCATAGATTTTGATGAATTTAAACAGTCTTTTGGAATAAGATGGTACACTATTTAACTGCTAGAGTACACTTTTCTGAAGTCTCTTAATCATTAAACTCACCTGTTAGTAAGGCCACATGATCAGTGCAGACACATCTGTTATTTGTTTTGATTTGATATTCTATATTTCATTGTTTTGTGTAACTGTTGTTCTATGTATCATTCCCACTCCAGTTTCTTGTTCATTCATTTATTTTGTTATTTAACTATATTTTTTTCTTTCACAGTCATTTTACTGTGTTCATTGCTGTATATTATTATGCCAGCCATGTTTGCTAATTGCTTTTATTGAACTATTTTCTTTTATTTAGGCTTGATAAATTCTCTTTTCCCTTGTTGTTACTAAATCTGTTCTCTCTTTCTAGCCCGTATGAATGTGAATTCAGGACATTGCTATGAAGGAACTTAATGTTAAACACAGTTTCCCCGAATAAACAAATGAACTGCGATGCAGAAAAAAAAACATATAGAAAAACACCAGAATTTTCCTTTAAACTTCAAAATACACAACATTGACAACTTAACGGGAAAAAACTGAGGCGAAGAGACGAGACAATGAAAGAGACGGGGGTCGTATCTGAGAAAGAGCCTTTTATTCAGCATTGTTTTTATTTCAATGTTTTCAAAGGAGAGAGCGGGGACTAGAAGGTTGATTGAGAATCAGTTGAAGGTGACAGGGGGAAGCAATGAGGATAACATGTACAAGATTTTTTTTTTCTTTTCTTTTTTTTTTTCATTTTTTACATTTTTTTCCAGCAGCAAATGTTCAGAATGGGAAAGCAGGCCCACTAAAACCTCTGCATCACTGCTTGTATTTCCCGCATTTGCTGCGACGTTACTATTGATCCGGGGAGAAGCACCGCGATCGTACAGCTTTGACCATTTTTCTTGTTGTAGTTTAGAGTTCTTAAATCAGAAAATCATCAGATCAAAGAAAAAAAAAAAAAAGCAAAGCAAACAATAAAACCCACTTATTTTTCACGTTTGGCCCTGAATGTGTATAATTTACAAGTCTTATTCTGAACGAACCAAAAACACAGTCGTGTGAGTTCAGCTTTCATCCAACTCCGACGAAATACTGCGTTTTTGAAAGTATTTCATACATGATTGTTGCATTTATTTGCATGAGGCATCGTCTGAAACTTTTCCACTCATCCAAACTGTTTGGCATGTACACGCTTACGCTGCTTTAAACCAAACGACCTAAATTTGGTTGAATCCAAGCGTTATTTTTGGAGAGCTTCGCAGTAGCAGTGTGACCCAAGATAGTGACTTTTAGTCTTTCTTAAAGGAAAAGAAAAAAGGGAAAGGGGAAAGAGGTGAGTCATCTAAGATCTGTCTAGAATGGCAAAGGCAGAAAAATGCACCAAGTAAATCCACATAGCCGGCAGTCATTTCTCTCAAACACACCTGAAACCGACAATTCCTAAGGAGAAGCTAGTAGTTTGTCTCATTTTGAATCTCTAAAACGGAGCCTCACAACTCAACAACACTCATCATGTAGAGACATAGAAACACCAGAACAGAGGCAATGACAAATAAAGATGAAGCAAAGCACAATGTTTCTTTTTGCAGATCAGGAAGAGAAACGCTGCGTGTGGGAGACAAACGGCAGAAGTCTTATTTTAGCCAGCTCCTGAGCGTGGCTTTTGCTCTGCTTCATCGACTCTGGTGAAAAAGGGGGCTTTACCTGCAAACCCCACAAAACCAGCAGATTTCTAGCAGAACCATGAGGTAGATCACTGGTCAAACTGACCACAAGAGAAAAAAAAACAACAACAACAACCCTCCTAAAAGATGTCCATTGGGTGTAAAACTTTCATAAAAGCACATCTCTTTTTTTTTTTTTTCCCATGTCTTGAAGTTTTTAAAAAAAGAAGGAAAGAGGGAAAATAAGGAATTACCTTGCTCTGAGTTTGTCACCGTTCTTTTTTCTCAGTATTGCCGTGGGACTCTCATTGTCTTTATTGCTACCAGAAGACTAGATAGCGAAAACACTCAATGGAAACCTTTGTCAATGGATTTCACACACACATTTGATCAATCAGATAGAAATATGACACCTGATCAAGTTCGATGGAAAAAGATGTTGGAGAATGTTTGATGTGACGTAAGGAAGGCACCTTTTTTTCTTTTTTTTTCCAATAATGAATTCATTAATTTCCTAATGAGACGGTCACCTGTCAAGTGTCAGCTGTCCAGTTCAGTTGAACAGTAACTGATTTTGTGAGCTATTCTGTGGCAGCTTTGAAAACCAAAATGAAGCTAGTCTGAAAACTTCAGTGCAAACAAGGCTTTTCATGTATTACAAATAAAGGAACTATAAAATCATAGAAACCTCGAGGGGGGGGGGAATATCTGAATCTCATGCATTTTAACATCACATCATACTTGGGGGAGCTGGGGATGGTGAGGGAGGTGTGTGCGTGTGTGTGTGTGTGTTTGTGTGTGTATGGTGGGGGGTGGGGGGGGGGGGTCCTCTGGCATTTGTTTGAGAATCCTTGATAAACGAGAAAAAGAAGAGCATGTGGTTTCTTATCAAAATAAATCTTGGTTTGTTTTTTTTGTTGTTGTTTTTTTTTGTTTTTTTTAGATTTTATCTGTGTGTGTAGCCAACAACTGCCAGTCCATTTACACTGTCCTTATTTTCCACCACAAACATTGAGGCTGTGCAAAACAGTTCATGTATCTGGTCCAATCAGAGAAGGTGGCGACTGTGGTGTCACTGTGATGTCATCAGCAGTCTGCCCTCTGGCTCACAGAGCAGGAATTTAACCTACAAATGAAGACACAGAAAGCAGACTAATTAAAACAAAACATATGGATATTATTATCTTTGACCTACTAAGTGTTGCGCTATTTTTAATAAATGAGAGTACAACAGCACGATATGCTAAAATTGGAAATTATTTGGAAAGATATTACGATTGCATTGTGTTTCAGGGCTAGTGGTAATTTTCTTTTTCTTTTTTTCATAATGATTTTAAAGAGTACAAAGAAACACAGTTACGTTAAGACAAGATTTTGGTAAAGATAAACGTTGATCAAGTTGAACGATAAGATAGATGCTAATTGTTCAGTCATAAATGAAGGTTATAGGGACTCAACAACAAAAAATATCTATTTGTGGCTCATCTGGACTACAGCTTTTGGTCTTTAAACCTTTTTTTTCTCTCTTTAATGTATCTAATTAAACTGGAGGAAATTGGGAGGAAGATGGATAAATACTATATAAGAAAACCTTAAATTAATGGCCTAAAAATGAGCAAACCAAGTGTTTGCCAAGTGTTTGACAAATGGATTGACTTTGTGCACAATATCCTGGTCATAATTACTTTCAATGTGAGAACAGAGAAGAAGACATTTCTTGAAAACAATAGATTATTTCTAAATTTAGCAGCATTTGTCAATTGTCCCCTTTAGAAGTCAAGAGAATCACAAAGAAGTTCACCTAGAGATCTTGTTTTTTTAGACATGTCTAAAGGATGTTAAGAAACTCCTCTTTTCCGAGCTTGGCCCCCCACACTGAGAAGTTTTTACCATGAATTTCTTAATTTTAATGGTTTATAAACAATCTTTAAAGCATTAAAAAAAGCAATTAGGTACATCACATAAACATCTTATTAAAAACTGGCACCATGACTTTTATCATCTGTAAAACAACCTGCTGTCTTTCACGTCAGACGGTTTACATTCAGACACACACACTCAGCGTACCTGTGATTACTTGCTGAGCTGACTGTAAGGAGACGAGTTGTTGGAAGAATCAACTTGCTGCGGCGTGCCGCTTTCCTGGAAAGCAAAACAGCATCTCTCATTTAGAAGGGAATAATTACTGTCTTCCCTGTGTTGGCACTGTCCGATAATTGATAGTTTTAGATGAAGAACACTTTCGAAAACAACTCAAGACTGTATGAATGGGATTGGACTGTTGAAATTATTCCAAAACAATCATTGTTTTAAGACATATATTACAGTGAAGCAGACACAAAGATATAATAAACTCACAGGCGCTGCCTGCAGGGGAGGATACTGAGGCATGTACGCTCCTTGGACACCAGGGTTGGCTGAAATATACTGTAATTAGGAGAAAAATGACATTAAAACCAAATTATTCAATAACATATTACATTTAATCGGACCTGCCTGGCTACACATGCATTTTGTACTACTGAGCTTTATTGACGTTCAACACAACACAGTTAATCCGAAGAGAAAGGAAAAACACCAGACAGGATAAATATAATAACAGACAAAGAATCACATTTTACACCATGCAGAAAGAGATCACAATTCTAGAGAGGCCTCAGGAGAATAAGAGGAGATCAAGTAATTCGACAATAACACAACAATGTACAAAAGAGTGTTGGAGGTCGACCCTGTCGTTGTAAAGTTGTAAATCTAGAGCAGGGCTGCCTGAAGTGTGGTCCATGGGCCCAATTCTACGCAACATAAGGTTCAATATGGCCCGCCAAAATGTTCAGTCCAATTCAAATACACTCGGTTTAAGATGTTTCATTTTCTGTGAGGTGAAAACACTCTTTATGAAGCCTTATTATTTATTATTTCCACAATTTGAGCGTGGTGGGCAGGATGACACTTTGCAAAGTCAGTTATTCATTTAAAGGAACTTCAGAATCGTTGTGCTGTTTTTTTCCTTCATAACAATAAAATACTGCACAAAACAATAGGTTTCTTTTTGTGTTTGGTTGGTTGCACACCATTAGGTTTTAGTTTTCGCCCACCAAGGCCACGGGGGCTGACACCCCTGATACTGAAGAGCTCAGGTTTCTGGAAGTGTGGTATGGAGACCTTTAGAAAGAGGGTTTTATTTCTATAACAAGCAATGCGCTGCCCATGTAAGTGCCCAGTCCACATGGACGTGAAAGAAATACCGTGTCAGCGGACAACCATTATCTGACATGAGTGTACCTCCTCTCACATGACATTATGTTCCAAAAAAGAAAACTTTGTGTTCTGTCCCAGATTCCCTAATGGGTAATAAAACATGAAATGGACTTTGTCTTCAGTCTCACCAAAATATCATGAAAAACAAAAAAACAGAAGTATTTTCTCCCGAGGGAGACCAATAAAACCTTCCGTTCTGCTGATGCTTATGTACCAAAACATCACTGTGAGTAAAGACTTCTTTGATTTCGGTTAAATTCGGCTTCACATGAGGATGATTGGTTTTTGTTTGTAAAATACGT
>CAEMYA010000013.1:6076320-6089622 GCA_903131615.1 Diplodus sargus
CTGCTCCATAACCTCATTCAGTTGTTAAGCACAAAACCTGTAAAAAGCATCACATGCGTTTTAAATAAGTGCACAATGCCTGCTACCGTTGTGCTCCTCTGCAATTTTAAGACACTGTTGTGTTTCCACCCCAGGCTGTTGAAGAAGAGGACAAAATGACCCCAGAACAGCTGGCTATCAAGAATGTTGGAAAACAGGTAACAATCTTGTTTTATTTATTTATTATATGACAAAAATGTTTACATAAAAGTTAGTGTTTGTGATTGGTGATGCTTGGAGGTAAATGAGAGAAAGAGAGAGCATTGGGTGAGTCAGATCGTGCAGACATGTCCGTACGAGCAGAGATCGAGTCACTTTGTCATTAATATTTCCTGAAGGTAGTTGAAACCAAAGACTTGTCAGAACTGGTGTGAAACATAGTCACCACAAAATCACGTCTCACCATTGTTGTTTTTTTTGTCTGTTTCCTTCTCTGATGTTATTCTGTCCTTGCAGGATCCCAAGAGGCACTTGGAGGAGCATGTAGATGTTTTAATGACATCCAACATCGTTCAGTGCCTAGCCGCCATGTTGGATACGGTCGTTTTCCAGTGATGGCCCTGTGTGAATAACTGTTAATATTGCAACCCTTGTTTTCTTTTATATAAAATAAATGTATGTTGAAATGAAGACTTGTCTGGTTTGAGTTGGAGTTCTCCTTTGTCAGTATGAGAAACAAATGCATCATTAATAGGTAACAGCTTTGTTCCACAGTTGTATCCACTATTTAATGCCTATCTGGATGAGTTCTTTACAAGAGGAAACGTACCTCCATTTTGTTGTTTTACTCTTCAGTCCTAATAGGATGAAAGTGCGCTTGGACAATGTGTTTAAAGGTAGGACACAGCTGCATCAGTCGCTCTTGTACTGATGTAATACCCATCATAACCACTGGGCGGTGCAAGAGCTGCAATTTATATGGACAAAAACAAGAAGTTGTGATGAAGATGGAAAATATCGAAATCACAACAGTTTAATTCTCCAACAGGCTTGGTTGTTTCAGTTGGAGGTGATGTCACTTTAAGATTTTATACAACATTTCAGCCCAGTTATTGTTTGAGAGTTAAATGGACTTCCGAGAATTATTTGACAGTTTTGTGGAGTTTGATTTAACAGTTGGCAGGGAAACACCCAGGATTCTGTTGCCAAAGATGACAATCTTGATATCCTCTTAACTGTGTCCACCGTAAACTGTTATTGCTGCTCTGGTTGTTGACACACGGTACGGCTCTTCAACTTGCTGTGTCTGCATATCACAAGTGGGATTCCTTCCTCTTTCTCTGTTGCAGACATTAGCACATAGTTTTGAGAAAAAAAGATGAGCAATGATTTCTTTTTGTCCTGTTTGGGGTAAAAAGGGGCGACTCAGCAAGATTGAACTGTCCTTTTCCCGGGTTATGTATGTGTAAATAATGTACAGCAGACAGATTTTGAGGTGAGTAATCATCAGTGACGACATGAAAAACCTTTATTCTGATATATTTCCACAGAATCGCATAGACTGGTCCTTATGCAATCTACTTCAACAAAGGAAGAACGTCGAAAGGCAAAGAAATCAATATGGCACATGAAATAAACCTTATATTCTGCAACACAAATGATATTGTTTACGAATCACTTGAACGAGCATACCTTGATTGAGAAGGAGCTTATCCAACTGAGTGTTTTCTTATGAGAGGAGGCATGTTCTCATGGCGGGAGCAGCAGCCGACATCCCTCTCGGTTTATTACAGTTTGAAGGGGGAAAAAAAGTTTCCATAATGGGTTCACAGGATCTCAGCCAGAGATACGGCTCTTACTGCAGTGACAGTTGAGAACACGGAGCATATGGTCTTTCTCCACCCTGTCCAGTGTATACTAACTTGACAGAGAGTTATGGCAGATGTGGCCCCCTGCCATTAAATCAGCCTAAAGAGTCCTCAGGTTACATCTTTTTTTTTTTTTTTTGTCCCTGAATGAATTCCTCACAACCCACTCAGGATAAAAAAATTGGCTTTCTCTTCGAGCACAGTCTGAAAAATGTGAAAGTTTAGGGCTGTGAAATGAAACACCTCTCCACGGGAATGACAGAGTGGGCCCCGCCGCTGTCCACAAGGTACATTCATAACCTAAAGGTCGAGAGATAAAAGATAGAAGAAAAAAAAAGATTGCGTAACTAAACTAAATCAATCAAAACGGGTTTTACAGAGGGAATATTAAAACGCTTTTAAAAGCATGTTTTGATGATCATATATACTTGCAACAAGGCTCATATTAATCATTTATAATAACTAAGTTTCTATTTGCTATTTACTTCATGAACAGCACGGAAGAACTATCAGAAGAATGAACTCGAGTATCAAATGCACAAATATCAATTGTGCAGAATGCATTTAGAGACATTAGTGGATTGGTGATACAGATGCAAAACAATGTTTTAGTGCTGTAGCTCGTTGAATATGAGCTCATTTTAACCAATTCTGTTGTGTTATATTCATATTTTTGTGAACAGATTTCAGATGCAAAATCTTACTCTGCAAAATGGCTCGTGACTATAACTGCAAAGAAAATCTAGCTGAATGAAACTTAAAGTACCAGTATGTAGTGTTTTTAAGATGACAGGGATGTTTTAATTAAACTCTTCCCCCCAAAAGCTGAATTGCCTTCTATTCACTATAACTATTATGATAAAACTATTTTATAAAAAGAGGACATGCATTTAACACCACATTTGTTTCTTTGCATCTTTGTGTGAACCCAGTAGAGGAAGCTAAAGGAAGACGCTGGGCTAACAGCATAAGGAACATTGAAGAAAGATGAAAAAACCTTAAAAACAGTATGTGACAATAGTGATTCTCAGTGATTGATCTAAAAGTTATACAAAGCTTTTCTGCATGTACACATTGGTTTGTGTAGTCACGCGTCACCTCCATTGTGCGTTTAAAGTGCTAAATCGTCACACAGTGTTTTCATTCTCGCCGGCTGAAATCACGGAGACTTTTCCAGACAAGGTCTATCCTGTTTTAAAATGTCAGGCGATGTCTCACTGAGATTACGGCCTCGTATGAAGCCAGCGCGCGTTCTGCATGGAGACCATAAGAGACGGCAACGACAACAACACAATGTTATCTTTCTGGAGCCCTGTTAAGACACTTCCCCCCCCCCTCAAAAAACACACCACTGTAGCACACAAGTCTGATCTAGCTTTTCTTGTGCTTGAAAGCAGGATAAGATCACGCCTCAGCTCCCCTCTCCTTAGATGAGTCCAGAAAAACACGACATAGAGTGTTATAACCAGCCGATCTTTTGGGGTTTGACTTGGTCTTTTTTTGCACCTGTGCAAATGTGCCAATTTCTTCTCTTGCGCATTGCATTGAGGCACAAAGGGGAACCAACTTATGTCATGCTCCTTCGCGGAACACTTACTTTGTGTTTTTCTGCCTGCTCTCCTCCCGTGGCGAACCACTTCCAAGCAGATGAGTTAAAGGGGGAGGCTGTAAAACAAGACAGGGGCTTTAATAAACGCTGGTGCTGTTTGGTGTGGTTTTTAGAGGACAGATTACTCCCATGAGGCCACGGCCAAGTGCACAACCCTCTGGTGGCCCCGCCTCGGTGGACGGGAGCCAGAGGATGACTGAGTTGAGGCTTTTTAAGTGTTTGCGCCCACAGATGAACATTTAAAAGACTCATAAAACGAGATATGGCTAGAAACATGTCAGATAAGCCAATTTTTGTTTCATTTGAAGAGCTGAAAAATTCCTTGCTGCTGAGTCAGTGTGTAATGAAGCGAGGAGGCACGACAAATCCCAAACGATTTGGTTGAGGACCTCAGCTCTTTGAGTTTTAAAGCTCATTCTTGACCTTGGAATTAAGCTGTTGACAAAACACGGCCCATTTGTCAGCTGTTCTGGAGCCTTTGATCATATTACGTGATCTTCACTGCCAGGGCTTGGCTTCTTGGGACGCTGGTGGAGACCGATATATCTCAGTCACTCTTAGACGGATTGCCAAGGAGATAAATACTAACGACCGTTTCTCCGGTGCCGCCATACAGGAATAACTTTGCAAGTACCTGCAAAAGTAAAAAATTCCGATCATCCTCAACCTTCCTTTGTGTTCGGTGCTGATTAGCAAATGTAAGTATGCTAACATGCTAAACTACAATGGTGAACTCGGTTAACATTAATCTAACGACTTATTGCATAACATTGCATAACATAGGCAATGTTATGCATCCACGCTGTGGGGAGCGTGTGGTCCACTAATCAGAGGGTCATTGGTTCAATCCCCTGCTCCTCCACTCTTCATGTCACAGCGAGCTAAACTGGCTGTGCCACTGGTGTGCTAGTGTGTGTTAATCAGAGATCAAATGGAAAGCAGAGCAAAAATGACACTTCAGTCTTAAAGATGAGGAACAATAAAAACCTTTCCCATCCCGAAACCCAATGTCCCCTCTTACCCTGCAACTTAGTTTCAAGCTGTTGTTGTTCATAATAATGATAATATTATTATTATTATTATTATTATTATTATTATTATTATTATTATTATTATTATTAATAATAATAATAATAATAATAATAATAATAATAAATTACAATAGGGACCTCACAGGTCTGTGACCTGCTCGGGCCCTAATAATAATAATAATAATAATAGTAATAATAATAATAATAATAATAATTAATGGAGTCTGACATAAATAATAATATGGAAGATGATCAAGAAAACCAATAAAGCCTTTACAGCATACAGCACTGTCATTGTAAGCCTATTAGCATGCCAACATTAGCAATTAGTACAGCCTCAAAGCCTTATAATAATATGAAAAAAGGCTATATCATCGTATACATGAAATAACATATATACAACTTGATATTTTGAAATCTCCCGAAAGCACTAGGACTGCATCCCACAACAAAGTCTCATACAATATTATCAACAAAATATTGATATATATATATATACTCTCGCCCTGATAGGTCATTTAAATGCTGAGAAAAATCCATAAATCTACATTAACATGACAAATGGCAAACTATATCTATAAAGACTCAAAAGCTCTAGAAAAGCTAATAAACTTGTTTTGCGTCTCTTTCCTCTGCACAGTAATTTGGTGTAAGGGCTGCGCATACTGGACTGCATATGTGAGAAAGTGTAGATTATTTCTGCTTGTCCATAGTTGCACTTGTATGTGAATTTTTACATGTGTTCTCTGCACATCTGGAGCTGCATCTCCTTGGGGTAATAAACACTCATCCGTCATTCCAGATCTGCTTTCACACAGTCTCTATGGAGCACTTACAGCACCCCAACTCTATTCCACCTTTCCTCACTTTGCTGGACCATTTGGGTATTTTAGAGTAATGCAATCTGCCAGCCAGCTGTGTTATATCAGCTCAGAGTCTGACTCCCTTCTTGTGTACCCTGCCCCACCAGTCAGAGTGCCCTTAACCTGCAAAGATCCTCACACTCTAAACACATCTGTCCGGCCAAGAAATAAACAGGTCTGCACTCTCTGCTTAGTTCAGCTGAGGGTTAGAGGGCAGCTCATACCTGCTGTGTTTTCTGGCAAATAAGTGAATGTATACAACACGTGAAAAATGGTGCCTGCTACAGTAAAAGGGGGCATGACATGCGTGGAATGCAGACTGTATTTGTATTCAGCTCTGAATCAAACCCGGAACCAGACAGAACACTTAGATCATCGCCTGAACAGTCAGTAATTGTCTGCACAGCTAGCCTCGCACAACAAAACCAGAAGTATGAACGCATGAATGAATGGCAGAGATGGCAAAGTAGTGATGACGCCTCTCGCGCGCCTCTTCGACCGTGTTTCACGTCAGGAATACTTGTGGTGTGACAGTGTTTTCTTCCTTAAAAGGGGTGAATGAAAGCAAGTGGGGCTTTGACACCAGGCAGAATATTTTAAAGGGTGACACATAAAAAGGATCTCAGGCAGGTTAAAAAGCCTTGAAACCCACACGTTAAACACACATCACTAATACGACAAAACATAGTTTGAAAACTGCATCTGGGTGCTTATAACTCCCCGAAGCTGAAAAGTTCTCCCTCTTTCCCTGAACAAGTTTAAGGAGTGTCTGATCTGTATTTAGCAAAGCAGTGAAACAATGGACCACTTCCACGAACAGAGGGTTTAAAAGTCACAGTGCTTGTTGTGGCCTTTTAAGATGGAGCGTGACCTGCTCTGACCCCAACTCACAGAAATGATTCATCAATCTTCACTGGAAATCGTTTAAAAACTCAATCCATACTTTTTTCAGCCATATGCAGTTGAGGTATAAAAATATTAATGAAATGAAATAGAAACAGCATCAGGAACCATTAGTCAACTTTGACAACTTTGTTTGATTTCAACTTTCGACCTTGGGTTGAGTTTGTTTTAGGTGTTTTAACTCTCAAGCTCAAAATTAGTAGCATTTGATTGTTGTCTTTTGTGAGTCCATGTATTGAAAGATGTACTGATCAAACCTAGGACTGATAGCTGGCACCTGTCATGTGTTTTAACTTGTTTTTGGTGCTGCCATCCTTTACTTACCGCAACAAGGAGGTTTTTTAAATGAATTTTGATACCTGTCACCGTTTGTTGGTGGGTCGGTTTGTGGGCAGGATTACACAAAAACTAATGAGCAAATTTCCACAACACTTGGATGGATAATGGATCTTGGCCCAGAATAGACTGACCCCATTAACTTTTGGTGTGGATCCAGAAACTTCTGGCTTTTTTAACATTGTGAGATATTATTTTTCTCATATGGTGTATTGCTGCAGCATGCCTTTTCACACCGTGTCCTGAACTCTCCAATGTAGCTACAGACTGAGACATCTCACCCCTGTTCAAACTTTGGTAAGAGTTGCACATTTGCATTACTTAATGGGAAGGTTTAAGAGCAAGGTAGTGTGATCTAAAATAACGCTGCTACAGCAGTAGCAACTGGCTGGAGTGTATACATTTTATAACTAATATATTGGTAACCTGATGAAGGTCTATGTACTGAAACGTTGTTGTCAAACTTAATTGCAAATGAAGTGTACAGTGTGTGTGGGAGTCTTTTATGGCTTTATTGATAGGACAGCTTCAGAGATGACAGGAAACAGGATGAGAAGGGCGGTGTTGCCATGCAACAAAGAGCCACAGGTCGGACTCGAACCCCAGGCCGCTGCAGCGAGGACAAAGCCTCTGCACATGGGAAGCAAGAAAGAGAGATTTAGATTGCAACAGCTGTTTCACATCTGAACACTTAATGTGCATTTTGCACCTTCTATGAACTGAATTGTTTATTGTTCTTAAAAACGTATTAAATCCCTTGTTTTCTCCAAGTCTTTGTATTCTGTGGTTTGCAGATTCTGACCATGAATGATTAATTATGTAATTTAAAGTAATGTGAACTGAATCGTATCTTTCAGACTGTGATTTAATGCAGCAGCGTGGACGGGGAACTCTTTGTCCAAACTGTGGTAAACTGCTGATTCCTGGGAAAAGGAAACACTGACTAAGCCTCCATTTGTTTTCAGGCATGTGTAAAGAAGCTTGTGTTCTGCAGCGAAGGCCACAGCTCGAGGTTGTAGCCACACAGGGAGCCTACCGACCTCCCATTTCATATAATTATGTGAAGTCGTTCCTGCCCATATTTGCCCTCTTCGCCTATGTTATGCAATGAAGCCATATGCTTCCAATCCACGGGAGAGAGAGAGTCGAGAGCAAATAAGCACAAGAATTTACCAGAATCGTTTATCTTTCAAGGCACAGATAAACATATCAAAACATGGCTCACCCCCCCCTCGGAGTGTTTGTTTAAAGGTGGCTCTTGAGATATTGGATAGATAAATGATGGAAAGGAAGGATGCGATAGCAAACAAGTACACAAAGGCCATCCGGTGCTGTCCAGAACATGTCATTTAAGGATCTGCGATTCGTTCCTTAATGTTTTCATCATTAAGCAAGATTTTTTTGGAAAGAAATGAAGACTTGAGAGAATAAATGAGCTCACTTTGTCTCCCCGGAGAGATGTTTTTGCTCATTTGTGCTGTGTGTGTGTGTGTGTGTGGTGGTCGTCCTCGATTTGTTGCCTTTGCTTCCCTGGTTGTGGTGCAGTAATGACAGTATCGCCGTCCCGTGGTGATGCGATGTTACCCGTTGCCCGGGACTACATTTCCGATCTGCTCTGTAATGTTACTCAGTGGTCTCCGGAATGATGATGTCACTGTCCACAGAGTTTCCACCACAGCAGAGCGCCTGCGGAGATGAAGCGAGTGGGCGTGTGAGCTCTTGATGTGCAGTTCGACTGGCTTGCGTTTGCACAGGGAAGAGGGCCGTGTTGAGCACCACCACAAAAGAGAGGTGCTGTTTTCATTGGTCTAGTCTTCAGGGACTCACCGTCTGGGTCGGTGTTATTCAAGTCAATAGTGAACTCCAACATACTCCTACACACAACTCTCCATCTCACACCATATTTACTCTTCCTCCTTTAATTTACGGTTACATAAGATTTTTCCTCTCAGAGTGGCAGTAATAATATATGAATGGCGGATACATCGGAAATGATCATAAAACGATGTATTACATGCTTGGATTACTGTTTGATTTCCATAACTCGGCTGGAATTAATGCAATTTAAGTTCACTTTGGGGAAGCCTAACATTTTGGAGACATATTGGTGGGAAAAAGGAGTTGAAAGGCCACTCTGCTTCGTCTCCACCTCTTTCCTGTAATGCAGACAGTTGGAAAAAAGTGAATCAAAAATGTCAGCTGGCTGCAGGAGCCTCTCTTAGCCTAAGATTTCTGTCCAATAATGACGCTGTGGAGTCTGAGTCACGGACTAATACTTTTGATTATGACAAAAGTAAGCTCTGCATGCAATTTGATTAACAGGGAGACATTCTGATGTGCTTTAAGAGAGTTGTAAAAAAAAGTAGTAGATTAAGAAAAAGGCTAAGTCTGGAAATAAAATAACATTAATTAGACACATTCCTTTGGATGAAACACCAAACAGATGTCCCGAGAGAGACTCATATGTGATGTCAGGATTTGTTCTTTGAGAAACAACAAAAGCAGAGTTATTCACGAGCTCCTCATTTTTAATAATGACCTACGTCCTCCATCTTTAATGAGCTGAATTCACTAGAATTACACACACAGATGTGCCCGTTTCTGTTGAAACAGCTTCATAACTCCAAAGATATTAGACAAAATAGATTTGGAAAGCCCCATGAGACAGCTCTTTAGGCTAAGAAACTCTTATCTTCATATCTACCAAAAAGTTGACTACATGTGTTGTGCATTTTTGCACATGACTGTGAATTCAGGTTTCTTTGCAAGAAAGCAGATTTTCACAGGTTTTACTTCCTATATTTCAGAGGATTTCCTCAATTGTTAGCCAGTGTGACCTCTCCTCAGTGACCTCACCTCAGACCTCCAACCCCCAGAGTTCCTCTTTGGTTCTGAGAAACTCACCGCAGACCCAAACATCTCCACAACAAACAGAAACTTTCACAATTCTTCTCCATGTCGCCGTCACATTTTCAACAGCTGTAAATTATATTTAGATTCTTCTGTATACGAATCAAATACTTCTCTGTCTGGAGGCATTTTAATCCATTGATGCAATGTTTAGTTCAACTATAGTTCAAACTGATATACGGTATCTACATAAACATCAGGAGAGACTTTTGTTTTCCATATAGGTATGTATTGAAATCACTGATACGTCACCTCCTCTACCTGTATGTGCACCTCACACCTCCTGTGGCGTCGCAGTCTCCAGTGAATCAGAGGTCACAGCAGCCTCTATAATGTGGCAACACGTGAAGATGTTCCAGCTTTTCACTTTTGAATAAGTCACTTGCTTGTGGTCCGTCTGATGTCATCTGCTGGATGCCTTCAAGGCAGTATGAGCTGTATAATTATAGGAGGTTAGAACTGGAGGGAGACATTGAACACACAAACAGTGAAGCACAAACACACACATGTATGCACATGTGATGATATCATACTTGTTTTTATGAGGCTTTAGCTGCAGGATGAGACAGATTACCCCGAGCTGTCCGACAAGTAATTACAGACAGCCAGAGTGGATGTGATGCAGGGGTCAACGCTTTTCGGAAGATCTGATTGGGGTTCTTCTCGATCTTTGCATCTTGACCTCTTGCTTGTTACCTGTTCTCGTAAGCACACACAAATCAGAAATTTCACTTCCTGGCACAACTGAGTAATGATGAAGTATTAAGTCATACAGCAAACTATTCTGGCTTCATTACAAGATCATTTTTGTTTCCAAGAGTGTGAAGTTGTTTTAATAGGCTTGTAAATCTACTTGCAGCGGTGAACTATAATGTTGTGCCCGCTTTGCGATTTAACAGCAAAAGCTTTGGGAAACTCCTTACAATTCATTCTTGATGTTTTCACCATGCAGAAAAGTATTCTGCTGGGAAATAATGCAATAAGGTCTGTCAGTGCGCCCATCCACAGACTGTGAGTCATTCTCTCACAGCTTGGTTATAATTTTTTTTTTTTGTGCTGAACTGCCATACATGCGAGCCCCGGCCAAGCTGGAGTATTTCCACCGCCATAGCCAAATGAGCCTTTGGAGTTTATTATTGCTGCCATAAGGTTGCTTTATTTGGCTGTCAGTCTGAGAGGTCCGTTAACCATTAACAGTCACATTTAAGTAGAAAGGACACTAGACTTGAAGTGGTTATAGTGTTTGGCTCTCTGTGGCACAGTAAGTAAAACATTCTGGCCTTTTCTTCAGAAAACAGCACTGTGGCAAATGGTGTGAGGAGGGCTGCTGTCGATCTCACGTGGAGCCAAATGGAGAGAGGCATTCAGACTGAGACCAAAAAAGGCAGTGGAGAGGAGTGCGGGGGATGGTTACATGAAGAAGAAAAAAAAAGGATAACATAAGACAATGTGGGATGACATCATCAGCCACATGAAAATGTTCTTTGATGATGTTTCTGTAACCGACTCCACTGTCCCCTTTGGTCTGAACACAACGTGGACCATAGTTTTGGTTGTGGGTTTTTGTGTGTTTTCGCCATTTCAATAATGTTTACCTTGCTGCTGACCTCTGGGATGACCTGGTTATCGTCCAGGTAGGTAGCCAGTGAGTTCAGTTTCTTTCACTTGTGAAAAATATGAAAATAAATAAGATTCTCAGTCAGGTGTCGGGGTAATGTGGCATCAGTGTGTGAACAACCCATAAAAGTGTGTGGGAACTGCCCTTCTCGTCAGTACGGCGGAACCACATTTCTTGTTGCATCTCCAGATGTAATGTGAAAATCCACTTGCAGAGACTTGTAACATGCCTGAGATCACCAGATAACAGTTAAATCAGCATAGCAATTACATGGTAAATCAGTGGTATGTTTAGATGTATGTTTAGAACTAGGTTGTTGGCATATTTAAGAGCTTGCTTTGCAATATTTTAACCTTGTGAGGCTGCTTGATTCATAAGTCATGCCAGATTTCAAGCTATGCACTTGTGGCTGTACCACAGTGCTTCAACCATGCAGCGTCTGATGAGGAACCTCTGACAGAGAGACGGGTGTGGTTTAGATGCAACCAGCACCAAAAGCGACTGTTGGTTTGAAAACGTCAAGACTTCTTTGAAAGAAGAGCAAAGAACAATAGAGGGGGGCTTTCCTCGATGGAACGTGTGATAGACAAGGATAGACAAATCGTTTATCCAATGATTTTTTTTTTTTATGTTTTAAAAAAGTCCCTGCCCTTTTCCAAACCGTTCCGTTGGGCCTCCGGTTGACATTACTTGATTTAATAGAAGCATGTAAAAGTTAAACTATGTAAATAATAGTGGTCCAAGGACTGAGCCTTGAGGAACGCATAATTGAGCAAATAAGACAAGTAGTTACTGGAGATAAGTCCAGGATTTTAGCTCTAAATTTGGCAATGCTGACAAAGAGCCCTAGATCAGGGGCAGATGGGTGTGGTAGCTGGAATGAACTAATCGATGTTGAAATCAAGGAGTTCGGGAAGAGCTTTCCCCACGTGACGCTGATATTCCCATGATATCTAGCCAGCTAAATATCTGGCTGAGCCACTGACAGGTCAGGGCTCAAGTTACAGCAGACACTCCTCTCCTCTGCTGTCATCCACAGTAGCTCTCTAAAAATTCAGCAAGAAGTGGACTCTTTCTGTAGCCAGGCAGATAGTAAGGGTGGAGGTCAGGTTGGTGGATACGTGTCTAAAAACTGGATTTGTATTCCTGTCACAGTTTTGCATTTACAGCTTGCCTTTTCATTAAATGTAGTCACAATTGTATTCCTTAGTTCGGTTGCCCTAACATAACTATACCTAAACCATAGTTCATTTAACTCAAGCAAATGACAAGTTGTTCAAGAAAGAATTAAAAAAACAATGCTAGCAATGGACATGACAGACAGGAGAGAAGTTTTTCAGTCCTCTAAAATCGGTTGGATAGGTTTGTAATTTTCAACTTTGGTCTGTCTTTGCAGGCGAGGTCACACTTTACAGTCTCAACATCATCACCACCATACCATCGTGAGAAATGCTATTATATCCCTCCTGCTAGCCACTGGTAGAATAAATGTCAAGGTGTGAACTGTGACCCAAGCTTCACTCAGCAAGACAGCTCATCCTCAGCTACTCTGCCCTTCCTCCACCTCCGCCCTCTGAATCAAGCCTCCCCAGCCCTGCTGTGCTCGTGTTGGCACGGCTACCGTGCGCGCCGCGTGTATCATCTCTAGCAGCGGTGTCAAAACAGGAGGCTAACACAGGTGTGTCTGCAAAGTCGAGGACAGGGGGAGTGGGGAGATTTTGCCGGGTTTACACTGAGATACTTCTTCAATTCATGTTTCATTTATGAGATCCTTGCGTGACCGCATGCAACACACAAATGGGGTGAAAAACAAACAGCGTGCTTTGCAGGCTATGTTTGCTGAGGTGTCTGTGTATTTCTGTGCGCGCGTATGTTTGCGGAGGTGTCTGACTATGTGTGTGTCAGTTGAAAGGACTGTGTTGGTCTGTTACTTGAGCGCTTTCCCTCAATCCGCCGCACAGACTTCTGTCAGTACAGCTTCGTTTTTTTTTTCAGACTCAGCAGACCAGTTCAGGAACGAGCCACGCTGTTGTTCCTGACAAGGGGTTGTTTGCTTTCTGTTAATCATTCATTCCCACCCAGCCCTACCGTTTTATGTTAATAGAATTAACGCGGCTTGTCATGCAATATATTTCCCAAAACGGGCTGACCTCACCTGTGTTGAGGCAGGTGGGCCTCCTCCTCC
>CAEMYA010000013.1:6089661-6117540 GCA_903131615.1 Diplodus sargus
TCCTCCTCCTCCTCCATACTGCCCCAGGTGAGCTGGCATGTCCATGCCGTCTAGACGGGAATGAATGAGTAATGGTGATGCTTACAGCAAGGTACACAGTTAATGAAATTTCCCCTCGCTGGCTCGGAAAGTGTGTCTGCATCATCAGTGCTCGGTCGCAGAAAATATTCAGGGGCTCCGAAAGGCATTGCCGAATGTTTGTGTACGTCTGGCGGTGGCGCTCACAGTGGGTGAGTTTTGACAAAAGGATTTCTGCCTTGGCACGGGAATAGTTTTGTCTTTAAGCCTTAAAAGTACACACTGGCAGAGAGAGGGGGAAAGAGCCGAAAACGAGGAAAACACACGGCAGTGAGAGGGCGAGAGCCCGACTTTCGATTTCCTACATTTCCTTCACTTGCTCGGGTCTCGTAAACCTTCATTCTTGCTTCCCTCAGGGGGTCGGCACTGTGAAAGTCTTCTTTATGTCTGCGATGTCGTCACGTAGGTTTTAGGAGGCCGGCAGGAGAGCTGGAGTACACCCCGCTCTGACCTGCTGTATGCTGTGTGCACGTCGGCCTACCATGATACCAGAGACAACAACCGTTTGTCTCATAAAACACGTAGTGAAACTGAGCATAATGAACATAATGCTCACTCGTTAAGGCTGATTGTTATAAAACTTAGGGGAAAATACCAGGAGTAAAACAACGAGCACAAGGATCCAAATTGGCTCAACATTTCGGGCACAAACAACTTCAACTGCAGCCGGGAATTATTGTACAAACGTGTCTTTGTGTTTTTTTCCTGTATATGTTTTGTCTGACTCTTGGCTGGCTTATTTCTATCTACACTTTCACCTCTCAGTCCTGCCCACTCACAGCCCCCCTTTGTCTCCTTCCTCTTTGGGGCGTTTGGAGACAACCTCCTCAGTGAGGGATTGACGAGGAAGGCAGGTTGTTGCGAAAGGGGGCCGAGCACGAACGCACGTCGCAGACACTCACCAGCAGTGTGAGTAACACGACTGACCAGGGTAGGCCCTGAACGGTTCCCTACCCAGCTGACTGTGAGTCCTTTGGAAATGTGCCCTGCCTGTGTGAATATCATCACCTTATTTCCACTGGCGGCCTAATCAGGAATTCATTAACGGGATGAGTTGTGGCCCTCGTTTTATAAGACGATCAGTCTTCGTCGGCGTGACAACAGGAAGAGGGACAGACGCTTTCACATGGGTCCCAAATTCTGTGGACGTCTGCGAGGCTCATTTTGTAACACTGACAAAGCGGCTCCTTTTTCATTTCGGAGGGTAAACAAGATGCAGACTTGTTTCCACTACTTTTCCCATTAGTCTTATTGGAACCACAGGGACGGTCTGGGAAATTAACCGTACAGAGAAAGCACATGCTGGCCCTCCTTTTCACATTGAGCGATCTCAGTATGGACAGCGTGTGAGGGCACAAGTTGAAGAAGCACACTCCTAGCACACGGTGTTCACTTCCAACGAGACCACATTTCCTTTTTGCTCTCCCCTTTCACACAAACGCACGACACGCGGCAGAAATGGAATCACACATGTTTAAGGTCACGCTTATTTACACCTTTTTGCGTCATTGAAGGCTGCCGCCCTGGAAATGGCAGAAGCAGCTCATGTCAGGATTGACTGGTGGAGGTATAAACTGTGAATAAACACACGGATGTCTGCGGAGGTGGAGGGTGTTGGGAGTGCTGATCTTGGAATCAGAATAAACCCTAAAGAAAAGAGGTGGAAGATTTCCTCACGTTCCATCAGTGAACAAAGTGTCTTTTAACGCACATCCAAAGAACAACAAAAGAGCCTGTGTCTGAAAGTTGTTGCTTGTAGAGACCAGCAGATAATTATCTTAGCCACCTTCAGCTCTGCGGATCATTTTAGCGTCTTTGTTGTTTTCCATCATCATTGTTTGGATTTTACCGTCGGCACCGTTACTCATGTGGTTCACTCTCATTAGTGGCATTCTCAGCCACTACAGCTTTTTTTCCCACAAAGCACTCTAAAAACCATCTAACGGCCCCAATCCAGTCACAGAGCACGTTTCTGCAAAACCACAGGTAACTTAAAACTGTCAGTTTGTTAAGGTTGAATGTTCTAGTTATCTTGCCACAACGCTGTGCTAATATTCTGTTTGGAGTTAAGGCACAAAACACACTTGGCTAGGGTTAGGAAAGCATCATTGTTTGGCTTTAAATATCTGTTTTGGTCGACCACGCTCATGGTTGGAGATGATTGACTGGCTTCCTGTAAAAAATAGCCAGTTTTGTCACCCCCCCCCAAAAATGTCCTCTTTAAATAACACCCAGTTTTGTCACCATGCCTCGTGGCTTGTCTTAATGCCAACACCTTCCCCTCCGCCTCCTGCTATGACAGGTCGCTGATAAATATGTGATGTGAACGTGATGGAGAAATCTAGTTCTTTATTTTTGACACAGTGCGATCTCAAAACACAGAATAAACAGGACTCTGCCCGCCTTGAGATGTTGGGACTATGCATCAACAGGCCTTTGTCTCAACAATGTTAACGTGACTTCAGAAGTATGAATGTGAAAGGATGCGTCATTTTCTCAGCGTTTGACCGGCAGTTGCCTTCTGAAGAGCTGTGCCTTTGCTTGCAACTTGTTTCGACTTCCACTCCAAGAAAGAGCTCTCCAAATCACTGTAGACTGTAAAAAGAGGATCCAAGATTTAAATGATCAAATGTTTGTCCGCTCCCTGTGCTCCTCTTCTGGACTCCTGACACTGAGGTTACCTCATCTCAAGGGCGTGTGAGTGTCTCGTGTGACTCAACATGTTATTCAGTCGACGAAGCGCCGCCATCAGGACCCTTCACTTGTCAAGTCAAACCTTCGCTGTCACTCTGCAACGACCCCGCCCGATCCGGTTTTCATGGCAACGCTGTATTGTAGCACAGTGTTGTGGAATCTTGGGAAATGCTTCATCAGAGTGTTTCGCCTCCTCACGGGCCGCCTGCCCCCGCTGACCTCTGGCATTTGTCGTCAGCAGACGAGCAGATGCTCTTCGCATCCTGTGCAGAAAATCCAGACTGATTCAGACTGGAGTGATGACAAGGAGCAATGAAAAGTGCTGACACGCTCATATTATGTTGCTCAACTGTGTTCAATTCACCCCCGTTATGAACTTGTTCGTAAGTGTGTCTTTTCCACGTCATGTTTTGAATCTTGCGATGCATTCTTCCCCTCATATTTAACCGAAAAATCTGCAAATTCCCCAAAACGTACCACTTTTACAGCTGCAGGCAGGGCGCTGGAGGCCAACGGCGAGCGAGCCAGTCAGACATGGGTGTGACCGGCAGACAGTCACGGTCCCGCTGCTGCTCATCTCGCCAACAACAAACCAACAACCTTACCCTCCAACTCCTTTTCTCCCCTCTATCTCTTGAACCCTCCCCTCCTTCCCCCAATTATCCCCATCCAGCTGTGGCCATCTGGCACTCACTCTCCAAACTGCCAGTCCACAGTTTGGTTAAGTCTGGGTGGAGAACTTCACATAACAAAAACAAGCGCTCTCAAGGGTCTCCACGTGTTAGGAGCCTGGCACACATCACAGAAGCTTTTTTTAAATACTGAAATCGTTGGAGACGCCAGTTTTATCTCTTAGTCACCGATGCACAAACACACGACTCATTGGCCGAACGCTGGCAGAACATCAGCTTCACATCATGATGGTGACAAAACTAACCGACTGCAGCAGCACTGGTCATTGTTTAACCTTTCGATTTGAAGGAATAATTTGACATCTTATTTGCTTTTTATGCTGAGAGCGAGATGAGAAAAACTGATTACACCCTCACGGGTCCAACCACTAGCTGGTCATCTTAGCAAGAAATAGTCTTACGTAACCTGTAAAACCAGAACGTGTCCTCTTTACATTTCAGTTACTGCACAGATCAAACGAAAGTTATGCATCAATGTCTGTTTACAGATCTCGGGGAGTGCTACTTTATGTGAAAAACAAGAATAAAGTTGCTCATGGGTATAGAGGGAGCTGTGAGTCAGTGTCAGCTGCAGGGCTGAAGACTCAAAGTCTGAGAATTAAAACAATCTGACGAGTTACATCTAAGTGAGTTCAGCAGAGATCTGTCGCTGCTCCTCGTCGCTGCTAGCAGTGCTACTTAAACTGCTACTAGTATAACACACCTTAATCTCTGACCATACTGTTGGCAGTCGAGTTGCATTATGGGTAATGTAGGCATCAGGTTTTGACAAGGAACAAACACGTGGAATGAAAAGAAAAGATCCTTCTGCCCCTGCTGAATTGATTTTTGTTGCATTTTAATTTGCTTATCTCGGGTACGACAATGTTACAGATGATAAAACAGTGGAGTGTTCTTTTGATTAGCCAGCTTCAGAGGTGGTGGGAGGTTGATGTTGTTGCTGTTGAACTAGTCCGACATACCACATGTAGACTGTTGGTATTAATCAACAATGGCGACCACCCAGCTGCTAATCTTCATGCTGAAAATGTTAAGTTACTCTAAAACTAACCTGTTCGTAGACGGCATGAATGTCAACAAGCTAGCAGCCGTGACCTTTTGTTTCATGAGGATTAAGTGTAGTACCGAGGCTCGCCTCCCCACGTGCAAACCAAATTTCTTCGGACACTATTTAAAGCGAAACTGGGATTGAATATGAGTCAATCATATCGTGTAAAAGCATAATTACGACGAAAGAGGCACTTTTAAGATTTACCGTAGTCTCAGTTTTGGGCATGTTCATTTTGAACGGGGGAGTTAGGGGCATGACATTTGCCCATTTCCAGTTTTTAATGCTACATTAAGGTATAGCTTTGTATTTACAGCAAAGACATTATAGTGGTCAATAAGTTAGAAAGAAAGAAAAAAAAAGTGCATTTCCTTAGACACATCAGATCACAGCTCACTATTTAATATGTACATTTTTTGGGGGGATTTTTACAGCGTGAAAATCAAGTTGCAGCAACTGTTCAGGTAACCCTGAACATCATTTTTGGTTCTATTTTATGCAAACATTACAGATTGCTGCTTGCTAAAGCACTGCTGACTTTTCAAATGAACTTCCCTTCCAACTTTTTTTTCCAATGCTGGTGTTGTTATGCAAGAAATACTTACATCAGTAAATACAGACCATTTTTAAAAAAAAAGTTGCTTGGAGATGAATAGGAAATCACGCCCCTCTGAGAACCAGGAAAAAAAACAAATCTAAAAAGACTATATCATAACACTCTGGAGGGATAGTTCCATTTCATCAAGGATTATCAGATCAGGCTTTCACCGCTCCCAAACACAAATCAATCACACTGAGGATAAACAAAAAAAAAATCACTGTGAAAACATCCAGAGCGGAGATAAATCTCTGTTGAAATATGGATGTTATGTATGGAAAACAGAGATAGAAAGAGCAGAAAAGATGAGGTTGTTCACTTTGATATAAGCCAGGCAGCCTTCCAGAGGCTTCGAGAAGAGACAGCTCATAAATCTGATTGTGAGACCTAACAGCTCAGGAAATTAAGTCATGCCCCAAATACACCATTCTAGTGCGGACTGAATGTCTCTTTTGTTCACAAATATTTACACGTTCTTTTTACACCATTTGTTCCCCTATAAAGCATAAGTGCACATTTTAGGATTTCAGCAAAATGTGTTGTTTAACATCATCGAGTATGGAAGTTATGTTCAAAGTAACACTTGAGATTCTGCAGCTCGAAGCTGTCCAGTCTTGTGAGCCTCCACAGTTTGGCGCTGTTTCGCAAGTGGAAAGTTTTTTTTTTTTTCCACATGGGAGAGCTTTGTGACTCATTTGCACTCACTTTAAAAAAACAAGGACAGTGTTCTCTGCTGTTTTCCTCCTCTATTTCCCCAAAACCATCTGTTTCATTCTTCAGCCCCGGGTTACGTCTTGTTCCAGGAGCCCTCTGACAGGGGCGGTATCACACACACACGGTAGCTGCTCCCCAGACCAGAACCATGAGTAGGTTTTACTGGAACCAGAAGCTCCTGCGCCGTGGCATGACCAACGCAGCGCGCTGTGGTCAGCTTCAAATGTTTTGTTTAAGAAAGCATTTCATTTCTTGGAAGAGAAATGAAATTGATCTGTTATCCATTTAGAAGATCAACGGGTTTACAATAAGACGAGCTTCATGAATTATCCATTTAATGCAAAGGTGCAGCCATATAAATAAAGAGGTTCAAAAGGTCAAAGGTTCATTCAATAGTCATTTTACAACACCAGGGTTGAACAGCAAAGTCCCTTCATGCTACATGAGAAAAAATATTTTTTATAGAGGAGCATGGAGGATGAATTAAGGATTCTCGCAGCCTGAAGAAAGAAGCTGCTCTGTAGTCTGGTGGTTCGGCAGCAGATGCTTCTGTATCTTTTGTCAGATGGCAGCAGGGTGAACAGACTGTGGCTGGGATGGGTTTGTGATGCAGTTTGTGATGTTTCAGTTAGGATGCAACTTTGATGTTAACACTGAACTCACTGCATGTGTTATAATGTTTCTACTCTGAAGCACAGGAGCAAATGTACTTTTATATCTGATGTGAGATCAGCGTTTAAGGTCGCAGAGATCAAGAGAGGTAATGGGAATTTAAATAAATTAAAGCAACAAAATGTAACTTGCATTGGAAAGATTAGTTTAATTCGCGTCCGACCCGGGACTCACAATCAGTCTTTCTACGGGAAGTTACATTTTGGCACTTTAATTTGATGCCTATCACCTGTTTATGCACCTCAGTGAGAGGGTAGGATCACAGCGGCACATGCATGTTTTCAATCACTTCATCACTTAATATTCATTTGATGATCAAGAAATATTTGTTATGTAAAGAAAAAATACTACCCATGATGCTTCAGTGACTCGTAATGTAACTTGCCACGACCTTTGTTTTATGAGCGGAGAGTTTTATTTTTTATTTTTTGCAACATTTTAAATCATTGCTGCTTGGAGAGGTCATGTAGACCGAATGTGAATTATGGAGGTAAAAGAAAGCACTTTTTTCTCTCTCTGTAACACAGACACATTTGACAAGACCAGACAGATGACCAATAAAGTAAGCAAAAAACACTGTGATGGATGTGGAGCAGGTGGAGGGAAAGGAGAGAGACTGTGTGTGTTTATGTATATGTGGTGGGAGGTGAGTAGGATTTATATAACGCTGGCTGAGATGTTCTGTAGTACTGATTACATATAGGACCATATTCAATTAACGTGTTTTTGCACACACTTAAGGCCTGTAACAAGAGATAAACATTCAGTGTGATACCTAAAAAGCACGTGGAAAAACACAGTTGCTGAGCATTGACTCAACAGACAGTCTGAAGAAAAATGATGATTGTGTTTGATTTCTCAACATGGAAAGTAATTTATGGCAGTGAACTCTGTTACACTCTGCCTTCCTAGAAGTTTTTTCTAATTTAGGATGGTGCATTTAATTGTGTCTATGAGCATTTGCAGTTTGCAAAGTTGACTAACTTACACATAAATCTAATTTCCCCAGAAAAACACCTGGCTTTGCTCTGATAACCCATCACTCACATTTATAGTGTGTATCTGGGTTTTCTTGTCATACTGACATTTAGCCTCTGCATGTCACCTCTCCATCACAGCTGCCCTCTGATCTGAACTGATCCCTGCACTCCTCAGAGGCTCATTCATCTTCACACCTTCATGTTTTTTTTCTTGTCTTGTGGCTCCTCGCTGTTTCCTGAAAGCGAAGTGCGGAGAGTGAGTATTGCCCACACTCGGGCGGGTCATCATCATCATCATCATCATCATCCCGTCTCCAGTCAGAGCCCCTCCCCCCTCAGGGCTGCAGCGGTGTGTCGCGGTATAAAACCAGCGCGCTCCCCTCTCCTCAGCCTGGTGCACCAGCTGCGAGGTGGCAGCGGGGAGCAAGAAGTTAGATCTCTCCAAGCTGAACTTTTTGCACTTTCCTAACAACAACAACAGCAACAAAACTTTGTTAACTTTTTCTACTTAACTTGAAAATCCTTATTTTTCCTGAAAATGACTGGTAGCCCACTGACAGGGTTACTGGTTGCACTGTGCGTCAGCAGCGCAGTGCACGGCTTGCCAAAGAAGAGCAAAAGACAAACCGGCCAGTATCAGGTGTTCCCCGAGCTCCGTGACGCGTCGGCTGTGGCTTCAGGTTGGTTCAACGACGTTTTTTAAAAAAAATTTTTTTTTAAAGAAAGTATTCTTAAGTTTAATGTTTGGAAATTTAAAGATGATTCTTTTTTTCGTACTTTTTTGAGTGCATATTGAGCCAATACATGCAGAAATCTTCACTGTATCTTTTCCATAACTAATTTCATTTTAATTCGGCCAACTTTCTTTTGAGATCAACCAAATCTACCAAATCAACCTTAACAGCCACTTAACGGTGTTAACACTGTTATGTAACAATATTCTCATTATATGATTTCTAGTCGCCTGTGAAGAAAGCGGTCGATCGTTCAGACAGAACGAGCAGTGGGAGAAACCCTACCTTGGTAGTACACTGGTGTGCACCTGCAATGGAGCCGCTGGCATCAAATGTAAAACTAAGCCTGAAGGTCAGTGAGAGACCGACCGGTTCAATGGTGACATGTCTCCGCAGGACATTGCGATTGAACACGAGGGGGGATACTGATTTTAGTTTGGGTCAGTTGATCCCCCTTGTCTAACACCACTTGTTTCAGAACATTTGTGTCAGTAACAAGTACATAAAAAAAAAAAAAAAGAAATCCAACCACACCATGACTAAAACACAAGACCTGAGGTTCTTAGTTAATCTTTGGAGAAGACGCATATCTCCAGCTGTGCGTCTTTACGCAGCACGATAAATCTCCCCAGCTGCTCTTTAGAAACAACGTCTAACATATGAAGTTTTCCTCTGTTTCTCCGTCAGTGGAGGAGTCATGTTATGATAAGTACAATGACCGGACATACCGAGTCGGCGAGACCTACGAGAGACCGAAGGACGGGATGATGTGGGACTGCACCTGCATCGGTTCTGGTCGGGGCAAGATCAGCTGTACCATCGCCAGTGAGTAACCGAACCACTAAACAGCATGCAGTTCAGTGATCAACAGCAAGCAGCACGAAATAGTTGGAAAAACTACCAACTATTTGTTTTGTTCCCTGCTTCTTCCGTGCATTGCCAACACATGGCAGCGCACCAGGGCGCCTCAATAACATATTTTACTTAAAGGTCCAGTGTGCAAGATTAAGGGTCAGAGATTCAATTTAATATCTATAGTTATGTCTTCATCAGTATATCACCTGATGTGAATGATGGTTTTCTTACCTTAGAATTAGCCTCACTTCCAGTTTTGCCACCTCGGCTACTTGAAGTATTGCAGTTAAAAATTCCGGTGCACCACAAAAAAGCATTTTCTCCACCGCTGTTGGGACTCTCTATTTTCTCTTTCTATGTGTAAACTTTCTTTGAGTAGAGGAACGTGATTTTAAGAAAGGGGAACTTGCACGCAGGCGCAGCAGAGAAAACTCTATTGTGCGTATTAAGTAGGCTGCATAACCCGGAAGTAAACATTGGAGCTTAGAAAATGTTCTCGGCCTGCTGAGATGACTCGCCCACCGCTAACTTGAATTGCGATAGACTTATTTAATTGTGCGGCTCATTTCACAAGGTGTGTGCAGTAAAAGATATACCAACCGTCAGACAGCAGGTTCTTTTACAATGTAAGCTTATGGGAAAACATCCCTTCGGGCCATCATGTGATGGTGTAATTACACAGTTTGGCCACTAAATCAAATTTGCTTTAAAGTGTGGCACTTTTCCTAAAAGCCAACCTCTTTTGATTTGAGGTTGATTTTTAGCCTCCACCTCAGGGATGAGTAAGTAAGTTGCTATCTGCAACCTCCTTGTTAGATTCCAGGAAATCCTACACACAGGCCCTTTACATTTTTATGATTTAACATAAAACCTAATTGATGGACATGTGTCATAGTCACTTTTTTTTTAAACCAATTGCACGTCGTTCACAGATCGCTGCCACGAAGGAGGGAGGTCCTATAAAATCGGGGACACTTGGCAGAGGCCTCACGACACCGCCGACTACATGCTGGAGTGTGTGTGCCTCGGAAACGGCAAAGGAGAGTGGACCTGCAAACCTGTGGGTGAGTCCATTTGAGCCCGGATGCCAGCGTTTTCCATATGAACCCTGGAATGCAGATGCATGGGATGTATCGCAACTTAAATGTGCAGTCATGTGTATTCAGCTGCCACCACACACTCATACACACACACACACACACACACACAAAGTAACAGACAGGGTAGTTTCTCAGAAACACGACTGTTTGATACCATTGTAAATATTTAACAGCAGTCCAGACAAATAAGCTCAGTGAGTGAGAGAGCACGCCTCTCCTCTTTGCCCACCTTACGCCACAGATATTGATTTTTTTACTCGGTTTATTGCTCCCGGAAACATCTGGGATGATTTTGATGTATATGAGGCTTTCCTCTGATTTCCGTACAGCTGAGCGCTGCTACGACAACAATGCCGCATTATCGTACGTCGTGGGGGAGACCTGGGAGAAACCGTACCAAGGCTGGATGATGCTGGACTGCACCTGTCTGGGAGAGGGAAATGGACGCATCACCTGCACCTCAAGGAGTAAGGAGGAAATGAACACACACACACTCAAAACACATACTTTACATTCTTGCTTGGCAGCTGTTGACCGCCGTTGTCCTTCGTGCAGACCGCTGCAACGACCAGGACACCAGGAGGTCCTACCGCATTGGAGACACATGGACGAAGCCGGATGCAAGCGGACAAATCCTGCAGTGTCAGTGCTTAGGAAACGGCCGTGGAGAGTGGAAGTGTGAGAGACACAACGCAGGCAGAGGTAAGACTCAAAATCTCAATCTCTCTCAAGTCCCTCAGCAGTCACAGCCCTGACATGATTAACCTCATTATTCTTCCATTATGTTTTTTTTAATTTTATTTTCAGCCACAGGTGCCGTCGTGCTGGCCCCCACCCGTACTCGGCAGCCGCCCGAGACGCCAGTTGAGGGGACGTGCCGCACAGACTCTGGAGCCACTTACTACGACGGACAGCGCTGGTTCAGAAGCCAGGGCAACAAGCAGATGCTCTGTACCTGTCTGGGCAACGGAGTCAGCTGTCAGGAGTGGGGTGAGTGCAGGAGGGGGCGGGGGGAGAAAAAAGAGTTTTTCTTGACGTGGAATAAGTTTGAGTGCCCCTGATTCATGTCACCACAATCAAATACACATCATTATTAAATGCATATTGCTTTGACTCTTCTATAAGTACCATCTGCCCTCCCCTTCCACTCATTTATTTTGCAGAGACCAGGAACCAGGCGTATGGTGGCAACTCCAACGGTCAGCCTTGCGTGTTCCCGTTCGTCTTCATGGGAAAGACCTACTACTCCTGCACCTCGGACGGACGCACAGACGGCCAGCTCTGGTGCTCTACAAGCTCAGACTATGAGAAAGACCAGCAGTACTCATTCTGTACTGAGAAGAACGGTGAGACTCAGGAACAGGGACTAAAAAAGTCTGTTAAACTTTCAATGGAATTAAAATGTTCTTGTAGCATCAATTCATTAATTTACTTAATCGATTTCACACTTAGTTCTATATAATATTGGTGCAAATATTATCAAATCTTTCACAAATCGCACACAAAACACAACACTACACTAACACAAAAGTCCCCAAACATGTGCAGTAACTCTTGTATTCCCCTCTCCATTCCAGCCATTGTGGCAACACGAGGTGGAAACTCCAACGGCGCTCTGTGCCACTTCCCCTTCCTCTACAGTGGCCGCAACTACACCGACTGCACCTCTGACGGGCGCCGCGACGGCATGAGATGGTGCGGCACCACCCACGACTACGACACAGAGCAGCGCTATGGATTCTGCCCCATGGCTGGTGAGCGTGTGCAGTTACTGCAACTCGTCAGTTAATGTTTAACATAAAGTAATTGAGTACTTGTCCAAATTGGCTAACAATCTCAGAATCGTGCTTTAAAGATTTGATAATTACAGTTGTCACACTGGACCTCAGTGATGACACAAAATTGGGTCATGTAAAGGTGTCAGAAATACTAATTTACTGCTCACTATCCAATAAAATCAGTGTCTGTTGTATGGTGAGTAGTATATGATTAAACAAGTGTGTGATCTCAAATTGACATTTTTACACTTCATGCTTTTTATACTGGACAAACAAATAAGATACAACCTGTTAATTAGTGAGATTAAGAAGTTCTTGCAGGGGATCTGGGCACCGACGGGCCAGCTGTTTTCCTCTGTTCCTGGTCTTTATGCTAGGCTCAGTTAACCAGCTGCTGGAAACAGCTCCCTATTTAATGTACAAACACTGTGTAGTATTGATCTTCTCAGTTAAAGAGGTCATATTATGCACATTTTCAGATACATTCTTTTATTTGGGGGTCGTAGTAGAATAGGTTTACATATTTTAATTTTCAAACAATACATTATTTTTCTCATATGGTGCATTGCTGGAGCGTCCCTTTACACTCTGTGTCTTGAACACTCCGTTTTAGCTGCGGAGTGAGACATTTCACCTCTATTCAATCTTTGATGAGCGTAAAACATGTGCATTACTTCACATGCAGGATGTAGCCAATCAGAGGACAGGGTAGGGCGGGTCATGCCGAGGGAGTGGGTAGCGTGGGAAAAAAATAACATCGCTACAGCTGGTATCCATAGCTTCGGTACAGCCGTATATATTTTATAATAAATATCGATCATGTGTTTATATAGCTGCTACATAGTGACGCACATTAGTTACAGAAGTAAAGGCTCGACTCCAAACCAGACATTTCAGGCAGTGTTTCCTGTGGGAGAGAGTAACTTCCATTGGCGCGGACTTTGGGCCTTTTCACTTTGCAGACCTTTTACATGCACTAATGTAGAAGATGTGCAAACATGCTTTTTTTCCCCACAATCCAAACTCACTGATCTATATGGCCAGTCAGAAAATGCTCAAATGCTAAACTACCAAGCTATAGAAAAAGATGTATATTTATTTGTAGGCGATGGAATTACACTAAATGTTTCGGTCTGTATCGCATCTTGTTGTCAGATGTTAATGTTTAGTTGAATGGGTCACTTGTGGACAATTGGGGACTTAATAACTGTTGTTTAAAGGAGAGGGGGCTTATGGTCATGGGACAGTGGTGACTCTATCAGGGCTGTCATGTAACAGCATTTGATTGAATACATAGTTGTGACAATGGGCTAACTGGACCAAGGAGAATTCCCTGTCAGACCACACACAGCTGCATGTGAATGTACAGACGCATCAACAACAAGTACGTTTTGTTTTTTTTTAAATTTCTTCATCCCTCCATTTCTTTCTGTAGCCCATGAGGAGTTGTGCACCACCAGCGACGGATTAATGCATCGTGTGGGAGACAAGTGGGACAAACGCCATGAAATCATGGGTCACATGATGGAGTGCACATGTCTCGGCAACGGCCGCGGGGAGTGGAGCTGCGTTGCGTACTCACAGCTGCGGGGTCAGAGAGCAGAAACTAAACTTCTAAAGTTGTCTTAAAGCAGTTAGAATCGGAAAATAGGGCCTGAAAGTTTTGTGTCGCTGACTTTTCTCTTTCGTTTTGTGTCCAGATCAGTGCATTGTCGATGGCTTGTACTACGAGGTAAACCAGGAATTCTCCAAACGCCACGCCGACGGCCACATGATGAACTGCACCTGCTTTGGACAGGGACGCGGGCGCTGGAAGTGCGACGCCATCGGTGAGCATCAGCTCGTCTGTCGGGGAATTGAAATGCGAACGCACTTGTCAGCTGCGAAATGAAACGCCGCCCTTCCCTGTCGTGTCATCTCTTTTGTTTTCCTCTGGTTTCTACAATAGATCAGTGTCAGGAGCCACAAACCAGGGCGTTCTACCAGATCGGAGAGGCGTGGGACAAAGCCATTCATGGCATCCGCTACCGCTGTTATTGCTATGGCAACGGGATCGGAGAGATGAGATGTGAACCTCAGCAGACCTACCCAGGTGGGAAAAACAACCCGTCGTACATCATCCAATTAAAGATGTAATCTACTTGCGTTTAAGTCATCTGCACTTGCATATAGACGATGTAAACTCAGTCACAAGCAGATAGATGGTTGATGGTTTAAGTGATTATATACGTCACACAACATCAAAATTGATGCATATGTTAACAAGAAGTTAACGAGTGTCCCACCGATGCAAACTGTGTCAGGAATCCAAATCTGAACACACAGCATGTGTCTAAACCAATATAGAAATCATAGAGAAATTCATTCATTCATTCATTGCTAAGTCTTCTTCAGAATTAAAGAAATACAGTGAGATCTGTAAGTTAGTGAGAGCAAAAAGGAACAACCAATAACTAAATTGCCATGACTCTTCATGGGGAAAACTGAGATCAACCTCTGTGATAAATCTGAGGCTCAATCAGGGGGGTGACAGATTTAGATTCTGAACCCTTGCGAATATGTTTCACTTGAAAAGGTTATTTCAGGTTTTCTCCAGCACCTCTCAGTCCTTCTCCGGCAGCTTTTCCACTCAAGTCAGCTGCCAGTGAGTTTGTGTTTGCTGTACTCGTTCAACTCCCCCACGTTATTGGCCTCCTTCCTCTCACCTTCCCCTGCCCTCCCATCACACGTCACTGAAATAAAAAGTTCACTTGCCAGGTTAGTGGAGGGAAGCGGGGGTTTGGGTTTTTTTTTTTTTTTTTTTCTCGACTTTGAAGTCTGGCAAATGGAGAAGTGTCGGCCAATCGAATCACCCCCGCTTTCCACCTGGTCTTTGTAGCTGGAGTCCTCCCCCGCCTGGTGTTGTTGTACCGACCTGCTGAGGGTGAGAGGGATGCTGGATGGAGGGTTGAGGGTGGGAGGGGAAGCCTTATACACACACTTCCCCTCTGGTCGGGTAAAAGTTGCTTAATGTGGTACTTTGTACTGCGGCAGATTGTCTGTCCTGAATCAAAGACTGACCTAAAAAAGTTAAGGTTGCAACATGATCTGTGGCAGATAAAAGTTTGAACCCATCTGTGTGTGTGTGTGTGTGTGTGTGTGTGTGTGTGTGTGTGTGTGTGTGTGTGTGTGTGTGTGTGTTCTTGGGGGTACAGAGGCTCGATCAGCTGTGATGAATATAGTACTCAGGTGCTATGTCACACTATGAGATGTCAGTGGGTGTTTTGGCTGGTCAAGCACCGTCTGGTGGTTTGGTTTTGTCCCAGAAAGATGAATCTGTCTGACAGAGCCTCACTAAGATGTAGCCAGCTTTCACCCACACGCTCTGCAGGCAACACTGTTGTATTATGTCTTTGTTCGCGTCCCTCCTGATGTCGGTCTTTTCTCCAACTCCTCAGACGGCCACAGACCCATCCAGGTGATCATCACCGAGGCGGGAAAACAACCAGACTCTCACCCCATTCAGTGGAACCCGCCTTCATCTGTCCACATCACCCAATACATCCTGAAATGGAGAGTTGTGAGTGTCACTTTCAGTTCAAAATGCCTTTTTTTTTAAAAATGCCCTGTTTTTTTTTTTTTTCTTCTTCTCCAAATGGTGTTTTAAATGTGCTGACTGGTGAGCAAACAGTCTGACAGACTGAGTTCAGGTGCTTTTTGTAACGCTGACTGGAATTTGAGCACGGACAAACAAAATGATTCGAGGGCACATGAACTCCCCCTCACAGTCTGCGTACACAAACACAACGTTTTCAAGCAGATTCCAAGGAAAATATCCCCATTCCCTGTGATTTTTTTTTTTTCTCTCTCACTCTTACTTTTCTCTTTGAAGACCTCAGGACCTTAAAAAAAAATAATCCTCTGAAGGAGTTTGTATAATTTGGACTGCAAAGTCACTCCAAGCCCTCGTCTGGCCCTCCTGCTGAGATGGTTTGAAGTTGTGCGACAGAGTGCAAAGCCAATTTAAACACCTCTTAATCAGGATGTAGCAGCGAGTGGGTCAGAGACTGTGTTCAGTCCAAAATATACAGGCTACCATATAAACTCTACATAAATGAAGGATTCCAGTAAATTCCGACAAAATTCCCCAATTTCTTTTTATTTCGCTTTACCAGTGCTTTATCTGCGTTGTTTGAATTGTTCAGTACTTTAAAGATTTATGATTTTAATCAAGAGTTTTGAAATCAGATTAATCAAGTTGAAAAATCTATCTCACCAAAATGGGGCTTTTAACCATAGTTGCAATTTATTTGTAGATCTTCAAAACACATTTTTTTTCAGAGCACTCTGAAGTGTTCTTGCCTATGTTCCCTCAAAAGTTGAGATTTAGAGATCAGCACACTTTATGTAAAAACAAATTTTCACTTTTTAGAAAAACAGCCATTCGCCTTGGAAGGAAGCCACCATCCCCGGCAACTTCAACTCCTACACCATCAGTGGGCTGCGTCCAGGCGCCACCTACGAGGGGCAGCTGATCAGCATCCTGCGCTACGGACGCCGCGAGGTCACGCGCTTTGATTTCACCACAACCCACGGTTCTTGTGAGTAGACTTGAGCGGTGACGTTTTCTTAGTGCCGCAAACCACCGGAGGAAGTGCTCACGCGGAACGTTATATCCCTGTATGTCTCCAGTGGAAACATCTGAGGGAGAGACGAACGTCCCTCCTCCCGTGTTGGACACCTCTGAGTCGGTGACAGAAATCACCTCAAACAGCTTCGTTGTATCCTGGACCTCGGCCTCTTCTACCATCTCGGGCTTCAGGGTGGAGTATGAGCTCAGCGAGGAGGGCGCCAAGCCGCAAGTCCTGGGTGAGAAACCTTTTGATGGGCACTGAGATCTCCTCAGGGTTACATGCAAATATTTAAATGGATGCCTTGATTGTGTTGGTTTTTTTTTGTTGGGTTCTGGCTGATGTATCTCAGGTTAAATGTGGTCATCAGATTTGTTGTATTTCACACAGTGACACCAGTTTCATTAGGAGCAGGGTTGGGTGATAATGGATTACACGTAAACAGGGTTACACAGTCAGATAAGTAAAAATAAGTCGCTATAATTAAGGATGACTTGATTTCATGTTTGATTAGGTCTTTAGGGCTTAGAAGTATGAAACTTTCAAATTAACATTCTGAATATGTTTTACTGTGTATCATATTGAGGTTGATCCGAGGCTGATGATGACGGAGTTTTAATTCCTTTTTACTTAAATTGAAAGTGGAAAATTAACACCTCATGCAACCTTTTATTTAAAAATAGCAGCAACAATATTTTCCACTAAAGAAATGACATCTAACATTTTGTAGACTACACAAACACCACACCTGTAGTTTGCGCCAGTACTGTTTTTGTGAGGGTCATTTGATTGGACCAAGTGTAAATGCTGAATATGCAATATGGTTTAAGACACATACTGGAAAAAAAGAGGATATTTGTGGTGCTTTTTTCACTTTTTGCTGTTTGATTTTTAAGCATTCCAAAAATATTTTCCTGTAATTCAATGGTTATGTAAGTAATAATTAACCCGTAATTTAGAACTTTATTTTTTAGTACCTCATACATTTCAAAGTAATCTGACCGGACCCTGAGGAGGAGTAGGAAATGTAGGTACATTGTAGATACTTGTCAAAAACTGATGCTCCGGGACTGCAGGACGCATTTAAGTACATTCAAATGTATGCGCATCAACTAACTTTTGTCTGCATCTCCAGATCTTCCTCGCTCGACCACCTCCGTCACCATCGCTGACCTCCTGCCAGGACGCAGGTACAACGTCAATGTCTACGAGCTTCCAGATCAGGGAGAGCCGAACCTCATCCTGACCACCTCCCAGACCACAGGTGGGAAAAATCCTCCTCCCCCACTTTGTCATGACAATTTGCTCAGGCCAATCCAATACAGCCATCATTTTTTACAAGAAAATGTGACATGAACGATTCCAATCATTTTCCTTTCCCCAGCTCCTGACACGCCTTCTAGGCACGCAGTCGATGAGGTGGGAGAGAAGTCCATCCGAATCAGCTGGTCCCGGCCTCAGGCTCCCATTACTGGTAAGGATCTCGTCCTATAGACGAGTTTGTCCTACTGTCGAGATCCTTTTTATTCCGGCTGCGTGTGACTGTGTGTTTGTGCCTGCCAGGTTACCGTGTGGTGTACACACCGTCGCTGGAAGGCAGCAGCACCGAGCTGAACCTGCCAGAGTCAGAGACCTCAGTGACACTGGCTGACCTTCGCCCCGGTCTCCTCTACAACATCAGCATCTACGCTGTGGAGGAGGACCAAGAGAGCGAGCCTGTTTTTGTGCAGGTCAACACCGCTGGGTCTCCTCTACCAGGTACACATTTTGAAACAAATGTTAAAGCCACATTTACTGAAAACTGCCTCATAGATTGTGTCATTCTGTGCTTCGTACGTCAAGCCAATGGCAGGTTTTTGTGATGTGATGTCAAATTATTCGTTTAAAATCCTGCTTTTTCTTTTGGCTCCCAGAGAGAGCTGGGCAGATTAAGCTATACTCGTAGCTGAAGATTCCTTATAGGGCCAGGGAGCTTTATTAAGGGCTTTCGAGTGTTTGGGAAAGACTGAGCTTGTCAAAACACTGCTCTGTCAAAATATGCTCTTACAGCTTAAGCTATACCATCGTGATATCTTCTCAGAGGCTGCTTATCTTCATCCCAGCCTATCGTGGCCTCTGAATGAACTCTCTTTAATTCATGGTGGGCTCCGAAACGCCAGTTCAGACGTGGTTAAAACACTTACGAAGGCAAGCATGCATGTACAGCCCACACCTGCACAGAGGCACACACACCTCGTAAATCCTCAGCACAATCTTATATTGGCTTTCTCTTTCTGACTCTCCCCTCCCTGTGCCTGGCTCGGAAAACATTCTGCAGTTTTATTACGCTCGGGAAACAAAACCAGATGGTGTAGAGAATAGCGCTGGATTGTTTATAAGCCGCATCCGGTCGAGCATTACATTTTATGCGTCATCGGAGCCATTATTGATGAGAACTGTGCTGTTCCTTATAGTTTTGGGGAAGACATTTTAATCAGAGGAGAAAAATGTGTTGTCTTAATTAGCTGAATAGGGACGACACAATGTCGTAGTGTCTTAGTTTGTTTATATCTGCAGGGTCCTTTCTGGCCTTAAATGAATAGATCGATAAGTATTTAAAATAAAGGTTTGTATTATTACCTTACCTAAATATTACCTTTCTGAGGTTGAATTTATTTTTCAAAACTACATAGTGCATCTTTAAAGCCTGATCTTTCATGTCACAGGCTGTTGAAAAGCTGCCTCAATAGAGAAACACAGATTTGTATATAATTTTACTGGCCATGGCGTTTTTAAATAGGAACTTTTATTGTTTCTGCTTGCCACGGTGGACAAAAGGTGATGGTGGCCCACAGTACCACCAGGCTACAGGGCAGCTTCTTTCCCCAGGCTGTGAGATCTCTCCATTCATTCTACCACCTAACTTTGACCGGACGTATGCCAAAGCCATATGCCATATTTGTAAACAGAAGAAATTATTATTATTATTATCATTAAGTATCGTGATCTCTACGATTCGCCAAAAAAACCCCAAATGTGGACCCCTTCTGGATCGAGAACGCTCCATATGTTGCTAGAACGTATACACCTTTCAGTTAATGTACTACTTTCTGTCCACAGAGGTGGTACCGGCGCCCACGGAGCTGCAGTTCTACGAGGTTTCAGATGTGAAGATCACCATCACCTGGACCGGGCCACCGAGCGAGGTGACCGGTTACAGGGTGACCTACTCCCCTATTGGCACTGACGGCAGAGAGCTCAGGCCCCTGCAGATGCCCATTTCACCAAACGCCTATGCTGACATCACCCACCTGCAGCCGGGCACGCTGTACCGCTTCTACATCTACGCCATCAATGGTGGAGTGGAGAGCGAGCCGCTGGTGGGAGACAAGTCCACCAGTACGTATCACCAAAGACAAAAGGAGCCACGGTCAGACCACAAAATAAAAGACATGAGAGATTTTCTGTTTTACATGTGTTTTGTTTTCGAACCTCTCCAGAGCCTGACTCGCCCACTGATGTGCGTTTCACCGACATCGGCCACGACAGCGCGTTGGTCATCTGGCAGGCTCCCCGCGCCATCGTCAGCGGCTACCGTCTCTTCCTCAGCATCGAGGGCTCCACCCCCGTGGAGAAGAGGATCCCGGGCAGGGTCAACCAGTACCCTTTGAGGAACTTGCGTCCAGACACCAGATACACCGCAGTCCTCCACTCTGAGCTGGACAACGTGCTCAGCGAGGGCGTCACGTCATATTTTGAAACCAGTCAGTATTAAGATTAACAGAACGCCGGCAGAGTGGAGTGTGTTGCTGGAATGGATTTTTAAATGATCTTTTTCCTCCTCCCAGCTCCTCAGATGGGAAATGCTCCTCCTTTCAGCACTGAAGTCACTGATACCTCTATCATCGTCACCTGGATGCCTGTACGCAGGTTCAGCTACAAGGTAGACCTGTTTGTGCCGGATGGCGCTTTTTTCAGCATCTATAAGCTCATTGTTTTGGTTTCATGGCAAACAATTTGTGATTCAGTTGCATCATTGTCAGCGGCTCTTGATTATTTCCTGCTACTTCTTCCACTCCACCACATTTTAGAGGCACATATTAACTTTTAACAAAGTAATATATGAACACAATATCTTTACTTTTACTCAAGTATGACTTTTGGTTACTTTTTCACAACACTTTAGCATTTAGCAGCTAAAGAGATGAGGGGTATTTCCCTGCCACTAGCAAAGCAGAACTGACAGCAGACTGAACACTGGACTTAGACACTGTAAATAAATTCCCATGTTTCTCTGTGCCTGCTAGAAATGTAAATAGGCGAACATGTTCGGCCAGTAATACACAGTACATCAGTGTTAAATATAAATAATGAATTCAGATGTAATGTCCTTGCCTTTTGGTTTGTTTTAAGTGTATTTTGGAGGTTTCTGGTCTCTGAACACATGCCTCTTTCTCCCCCAGCTGTCTGTCCTCCCCAGCCAGGAAGGCGAGTCTCCCAGAGAAGATACCTCTGACTCTGGACAAATTCTTATTCCCGGCCTGATTCCTGGAACTCAGTACACTTACTCTGTTCAGCCCATCTTCAACGGACGCAACCGCGGAAACCCCATCACCCGCAACGTCGTCACCTGTACGTATCCGGTTCATTTTAACGCAGAGAAAAAGCAGGCACAGTGCTGACTGTCGAGAAACAGAAGCTGCGAGTATAGAAGTTGTAAAAACTGATCCCCATATTGATTTAATACTGCTGTGCACTCACGTAGCACTGTTCTACGTGAGTTTTTGGAAGGGAAAAACCCCCCCCCAACTTTCTCATGCTCTCCTCTCCTTGCAGCCCTGTCTCCTCCTACTGACCTCAGAGTTGAGTCGAACCCAAGCACGGGAGATCTCACTGTCCACTGGGTCGCCTCCAGAACACCAGGTAAATATTGACTGTGCTCCCCACGCACGTTGGATCGAGCCAAGTCTAGACCTTGGCCTTTGAAAGGTTTTTTTTTTTTTTCACCATGACAAATGTCTCTTCCCGGTATTTCCTCTTCATTTATCACACTGACTCATAAATTACAAAAACCTCTAGACTTCACGTTCCATTTCTCAACTTTCCCCACCGTCTGCAGGCATCACAGGCTACAGAGTGACCAGCACGCCGACCAGCGGCCAGCGAGGAAACTTCCTGGAAGAGTTTGTCCGAGCCGATGAAACCTCCTGCGTGCTAGAGAGCCTGAATCCCGGGGCAGAGTACAACGTCAGCGTATTCACCACCAAGGGTCCTTTGGAAAGTGTGCCTGTGTCCACGATTGTCACACCAGGTAGGAGCCATCAGGAAAGCATTCACACGTTGGCATCAAATCCACGACTGCATCCACAGAAAAGGCCAGAGCGTGTTTGTGTGTGGGAAAGAAAGAAATATGTAGTTTCACAAGAAAAGAAAAGGTGAAATGCCTAAAAAACAGCCGTTTCTTCGAGCTGCATCAGTATATTTTTGGCCACTTGGGGGCAAAACGACCTTACAGACACAACATAATTAAAAACTCACCGTCCTTTTAGCTCTGTTTTGGTCTCCACCAACACCACCACAAATATATTGGTTTTCTTGCTCTATGTTCGACTTCACCTCCTAGCTCTGAGCTGCGTTAAATCAGACTTGCTATCTTTATCTATCAGCTGTATGGCGTTGGGCATACGGCAGCATGCTGCTGCAAGCAAGGCTAAAGGGTAACTCCACCAACTTTACACATCAAAGTGTGTTCACAGGTCTTGGAGAGTAAAACTGCAAATGTGAAAAAAAGTACCATAAAACCTTTTGTGGCTCCAGGGGAAGCCGAATGTCATCTGATAGATTACCTCCAATGATGTCACTCGGTGGCTAAGTTGCATTGTGGGCAATGTGGGCACCAGGTTATAAGAAGGGATATGAATGCCTGAATTATTGAAAGTGGTATCTCTGGTTCTGTTGTATCTGTTCTTATAATTTGTTTTTAAACTATCCATAATGAGTCCAACAGTATTGCAGGAGTGCAATCCTAAACCAGTAGACTGCTTTTTAAAACCAGGCGCCTGCATTACCCACAATGCAACTTACCCACCAAGTGATCTCAGAGGAGGCAATTTATTAGATTACATGCAGCCTCCTCTGGAGCCACAAAATACTTTATGCTGCTTTTTTCACATATACAGAAGTACTCCCCCAGATACTTTTATGTGTAGCACTGAGATCTAACCCAAATCGGAATGAGGTATTAAACCAAAAACAATGTGCTAAAAGAGGCTAAAAAAGCTGCATGCAGGGTTTCTTTGTTTAATGCACTAATGAACTAATAACATGATCACTGCATGAGGATCATGTTTATTAATTGGGGTGGTGAATGTATTTGTTTGTATATTTTTTGGCGCATGCCCAGAACAGCAGCATAACTCACTGCTTTGATTATAATTTCTGATTGTGTATTGACTTTAGTGGTGTATAATTACCTCTACCAGCATGGCTACTGTTTCTGACTGCTTTACTGGGAATGAAATGAATGGTTCTTGATATAACCAATGTGTTATTGGTTTTCTTTCTTCTTCCTGTCTGTCTAATTGTGCCTGTGCATAGCAACTAACCCAGCCCTTCCAGACACACCAAGTCACATTGACTTTGTCGACATTACCGACGCCACCATTGGCCTCCGCTGGACCCCTCCGAAAAATGCTGCCACTGCTTCTTACCTGATAACGGTTGTAGCGTCAGGCGAGGGCTTGCCGATATTTCAGGATGTGGTGCGAGCGTCTGCTGGTTATTACAGGATTCGTGGTTTGGAGCCGGGCGTGGACTATGACATCAATATCTTCACTGTTAGCGATGGCCGGGCAAGCAAGCCAACCACATACAGAATTCTAACACAAGACGGTGATTTAACTCTTTGACTCCATCAGTGGGAAGGGCTTGGGTTTTGATCTGAGAGAACAGATGAAGACACATTAACAACCCTATTATTAACATACATGATACATTCAAATGCTACCGTAAATTTCAGATATGTATCATGTTATTGGTGTTTTCCTTATGCCATTCTTATTGATCTTTTCTGTGTTACCAATGGCTTTTAACTGTTCACTCTTCCAGTCATTCCAGCACCCACCAACCTGCAGTTTGGAGGGGTGGGTCCTGACCACATTAGGGTGACATGGACAGTCCCCAATGTTGCCACACCGAGCGACATCTCTCGGTTTGTCATCCGTTACCACCCTGTGGCCACAGATGACGACGTCAAGGAGGTGAACGTTGGCGGGGCGACCAACACATTCCTGCTGCAGAGTAAGACGGCATAAAAGTCACGTCCGTTTAAAAAAAAGCGTCTGACAGAAAATGAGCTGTTTTTCTTTGCTTCATGTCAGGCCATTCTAACTGTGTAGTTATCTCTCCACTTTCATATAGACCTGCTGCCCAACACCGACTACCGCATCAGCGTTGTCTTAGTGTACGGTGAACGGGAAAGTCAACCAGCCACAGGGACTCAGAGGACAAGTGAGTTTGACAGAAGGGGGTTTTAAGAAAGCCATGAATTCCTCGATGGTCATGTCCATTTTTCACCTTCCAGTTTTAATAACGTTTCATCAGACAACATCTGTTGGGTTTTAAAACAATAAACATTCAAATCAGAAAATTATAGTTAAAAACATGTCTCTAAATCTTCCATCCTTCCCTCTTCAGCTCTGGACTCCCCGACTGGCTTGGACTTCTCTGACATCCGCACCAACTCCTTCACCGTTCACTGGCTGGCTCCGACCTCTGTCATCTCCGGCTACCGCATCCGCTACCAGAAAACGAGCGGTGGACGGCCCAAGGATGAGAGGCTGCCCCCAAGCAGGAACTACTTCACTTTGACTGGGCTGACACCGGAGACAGAGTATCTGGTTCATGTGTATGCTGTCAGCAACGGTCGGGACAGTCTGCCCCTGACTGGCACACAGGCCACCAGTGAGTTTCTGTACTGGTTACTCCGTTCATTTCCTCCTCTATTCTCTTTCTGTGATTGCTCAGCTGAATCTCAATCATTACTGTTGTCATAGAAGTTGTTTTTTTCATTTTAATCATGTACTTTACAAAGTAATGATGGTTAGGCCTAATAATGCTTTCTGGCACAGCTATGTTGTGATTGAAAAGTGGCTAAAACTGCTTTTCCTCAGATCTTTCAGTCAGATCCAATCAGGATATCGTCCCCAGTCCCCACACCTTTTTGTCTTAATGTGGTCACTTCTGGCTCTATAAAAACAAGAAGGTGACGATCACAAACCAATGGGTGATGTGATGATGGGTGTCCCCTGGATAACAATGCGCCTCTTTCCTCTCCAGTCTCTGATGCTCCTACTGACCTTGAGGTAACATCGTCCACGCCCACCAGCATCACCATTCGCTGGGAGGCCCCCTCTGTCACAGTGAAGAACTACAGGATCACCTATGCAGGAGAAAGTATGTACAAGTGTTTTAATTCATTGTTTCTCTCTAAACCTCCAGCATATTCTGAGTTTAACACCTGGCCCTTCTTCAATCTCTACCCAGGTGGCGAGCGTCCTCAGGAGTTCTCAATCCCAGGCACTCAGACCACTGCCACCATCACCGGGCTGAGCCCTGGTACTGACTACACCATCACTGTCTATGCAGTTACCGGAAGAGGGGACAGCCCTGCCTCCAACACCCCGGTCTACATCAGGCACAGGACTGGTACAGCAACCTGATCGTTTTTGAAATATCCAATTGTTGAGGGGTTGAAGTAACTCTGAAGCTCATAATGCGCCCATCTCCTCTTTAGATACCGAGCCCCCCGCTGACATGAAACTGACTGATGTGAGTGACAACGCTATCACAGTGCGCTGGTCTCCTGCTCAGGGACCAATCAGAGGCTACAGAATCACCAGCGTTCCCAAAAATGGCCTGGGACCCTCCTACTCTGAGGTGGTGGCCCCTGGTAAGATGATAAACAGCAGATCAGAACCAAGATGTGATCTGTATTTTATATTTAATCTTTATTTTTTTCTAACACAGTATCCCCCTTCTCATTTGCTCCTTTTCTGATCCTCCGTTGCAGATCAGAGAGAGATGACATTCACAGGTCTGAGTCCCACTGCCGAGTACGTCGTGAGTGTCTACGCTCTGGGCACTGACGGACAGCCCTCTTCCCCTGTGGTCGGAAATGCAATCACTGGTTAGTTTGACTCGATTCAGTGAAAACGGACCGTTTTCAAATTTGACATGTTTATAATTAAATGTTTTGATTCTACTAGAATAGGTTTACATGCTTTAATGTTCAATGAACACATACGTTTCCTCATACTGTCCAGTCCTTCAGCTCTGTCTGAAATGCTCTGTTTTAGCCCCCTGTCTCTTCAAGGCCCCCCTTCCTGAATATCAGCTCACACATGCCTGAGCAAGCACCGCTAACAAAAAGAGAGCAGCTTCGCTAAATGAATTCTGGCAAAACATATTGCTAGGCATACATTATGTTAATGTGTGACATGGTGACATAGTGTGATGTCACAAAGTCATGGATTTAAAGGCGGGACTACTGACGAGGCGTTTCATGAGCAGCGTTATCGTGGGAGTGAGGAGCTTCTCTTTATATATATTATATATAATATTCCCAATCTTTTACACGCAAAACTCTGACGAAATGGGGAAAAATGAAAACGTTTTGGGATCAATACGAAATGGGTCTCCTATACGTTAATTCCAATTCAATCCAAAGTGCTTTCACGTTCTAATCAGCTTCGCAAACTGGTTGCTGATTTGCAGATCTGTGACCAAGAGTTCTGTCTCCCAATATTGTACATGCTTTAATATCGCTACCAGATTAACTCACGACAGTTAAGACTAAAGAAAGTCTCGCTTTAAGATCCGTTTAGAGGCCTATTTAGCCTTTGACATGTTAAAAAAAAAACAACTGCTCAGAGCTGAAAAGAATGACCTCCTTCCTTCACCTCTCCTGCAGCTATGGACCGTCCCAAAGACCTGACCTTCTCCGACATCGACTCCACCTCCATGCGCATCACTTGGGACAGTCCAGACGGCACGGTGACATCATACCGCATCCTGTACTCCAGCCCGGAGGAAGGCGAGAGAGAGTGGCGCCCAGCACCCAGAGGAGACCAGGACACTGTGTTGCTGAGCGGTCTTCGCCCCGGGACAGAGTACACCATTAAAGTCATCGCCCTCCACGACCGCACGCCCAGCAAACCGTTGGTGGGAACCCAGGCCACAGGTAGAAATACAAAGAAAAATGAACACATTCATGACTTCATTTACACATTCCCATGACTCCAATCCAAAATCTATTTTTCCTTTCCTGTCTCAGTCATCCCTGCTCCAACCAACCTGATGATCTCAGAGATCGGCCCCTCCACCTTCACCGTGTCATGGCGAGCCCCCAGTGCACGCCTGACAGGCTACCGTGTGGTCGTCAACCCCAAGAACATCCTCGCCCCCTCTAAAGAGATGAACGTTGCTCCGGACACCACGCGTGCCGTCGTACCAGGGCTCATGGTAAACACGGTTCTAGTTTCAGTGTTTACTTGGATCCATAGTCAGTCAGTGAGTAAATATCAACTGTATGTCTGTGTTTCGTAGGTGGCAACAGTCTACCAGGTATCCGTCTACGCCCTGAAGAACTCCGTCACCAGCAGACCGCTGGAGGGGGAGGCGACCACACTGGAAGGTAAGTGGCAGCACCAAAAATGTACACATTCCCAGTCATCACCCACCGCTCTGTTTCATTTCCGTTTTCCTTTCTCCTCAATGCAGACGTAAGTCCTCCTCGGCGCGTACGCATCTCTGATACGAAGGATACGTCTTTCACACTGACCTGGCGCGCCAAACCATCGGAAACCATCACTGGTTACCTCATCGAGGCCACACCAATGACGGGCTCACATCCCGCCATCAGAAGGAACTTCCCAGCACCTACAGAGACCTACACTTTCACAGGTACACCACACCTTCCAGCTTAGCAGACCTTTAAAAAGTCAGAAGTGTGATTCTGGTGTTTCGGACATGTTTTACCGTTGTTTTTTTTTTGTTGCTGTTGTTTTTCTCAAGGTCTGCAGCCAGGCACCAGGTACCACGTCAGCCTGTACACTCTGAGTGGCAACACGAGGAGCGCCCCATTCACTCTGAATGTTGAAACAGGTACTACACACATCTGTGTTGTGAGCACATTTCAGGCTTCTTCATCTGAATAGAAGTTTACGTCAGATTTTTGTGTATGTAAAGAAAATGTCGATTCAGATGTTCGTTGCTGGTGTCTTATCTCCATCATTACATACAGAAGATAATGTATATTACATTACAATTTCAATTTGAGCAACTTAAA